>JBAWJQ010006357.1:0-282027 GCA_037783105.1 Bactrocera zonata
AAAAAAAAAATAATTAAGCAATTAAGTGAAGCTTTACACAGTTGTATGTACATATAACGGTATATTTGTAAGCAAGTTTGTTTAGTTGCAATTTAATTGCTTGCAGCTGTGAAGCACGTACCAAGCAGTCTTTTTATTGTCTGCACTCTTCTTCCTCTTATTTTTTCTGTTGTAGCCAATTTGAAGGGTGCATAATTACAATGAAGATTACCGTAAAATGCAGTTAAGCTGTCTTAATGTGTTTTTCACAGCCAAATGAGTGGAAAGTGCAGCACATAAAATAAATGCTGCCAACACAAGGGTTAAGGGAATAAAATATAAATGAAATGCAGGAAGAGCAGGCAGCGGGGGAGTAAGTAGTTGCAGCCAATTAGCAGTTGGGATGAGCTTAAATAGGTTGTGGGTCGAAAATTTTATAGAACAAGAAAAAACGTTAACTTCGGTTCCACCGAAGCTAAATACCCTTCACAGGTGCATTTCTGTTAGTAACTATGTGTCCAGTTTTTAAGGCAGCTATATGTTATAGTTAACCGATCTGAACAATTTCTTCGTAGATTACATTGTTGCTTTAGAAAATAATATATACCAAATTTCGTGAATATATCTTGTCAAATGTGAAAGTTTTCCATACAAGAACTTGATTTCGATCGTCCAGTTTGTATGGCAGCTATATGCTATAGTTAACCGATCTTAACAATTTCTTCGGAGATTACATTGTTGCCTTAGGAAATAATATATACCAAATTTCGTGAATATATCTTGTCAAATGTGAAAGTTGCCCATACAAGAACTTGATTCCGATCGTTCAGTTTGTAAGGCAGCTATATGCTATAGTTAACCGATCTGAACAATTTCTTCGGAGATTACATTGTTGCCTTAGAAAATAATATATACAAAATTTCGTGAATATATCTTGTCAAATGTGAAAGTTGCTCATACAAAAACTTGATTCCGATCGTTCAGTTTGTATGGCAGCTATATGCTATAGTTAACCGATCTGAACAATTTCTTCGGATATTACTTTTCTACCCTAGAAAATAATCTATACCAAATTTGGTGAAGATACATTGTCAAATGCGAAAGTTTTCCATATGAGAACTTGATTCCGATCGTTCAGTTTATATGGCAGCTATGTGTTATAGTGGTCCGATATCGGCCGTTCCGACAAATGAGCAGCTTCTTGAAGAGAAAATGATGTTTGCAAAATTTCAAAAGGATATCTTAAAAACTGAGGGACTAGTTCGTATATATACAGACAGACGGGCAGACGGACGGACGGACAGACGGACAGACGGACAGACAGACGGACATGGCTAAATCGACTCAGCTCAACATACTGATCATTTATATATATACTTTATAGGGTCTCCGACGCTTCCTTCTGGGTGTTACAAACATCGTGACAAACTTAATATACCCTGTTCAGGGTATAAAAATGGCTTTAAATGATGTTGTGTAAAACAGAAAAGGAAAATTGAGAAATTGTTTAGAATAAATTTGAAATTTTGTTGAGGAACGTGAGCAAGTAATTATATTAGTACTAGGTATACTAAGTTTGTCACGAGTTTTAACCAGCAGCAAATGAGGGACACCCTATGAAAAAGAATGCAAACTGACCGACCAAAATCGCGTTCTTGTACGGAAAATTTTTTTATTTGACAAGATATATTCATGAAATTTGGCATGAGAAATTGTTTAAGATAGTGCAATAGTCTCTCCACAAATCGTACTGATCGGACCACTACTGGCTATAGTTGTCATACAAACTGAGCGATCAAAAATAATTCCTTGTATGGAAAACTTTTTTAGTTTGCAAAGTATCTTCATGAAATTTAGCACGGTTTATTATATAAAAAAATGCTACAATCTCCGAAGAAATTGTTCAGATCGGGCCACTGTGGATTATAGCTGCCATATAAACTGACCGACTCAAATTCAAGTCCTTGTATGGAAAACTGTTTTATTTCTTAAGATAACTTCACGAAATTCGGAATGTACTATTACTCAAATCAGTACTCAAATCAGTAAGCTCCCAAAAATCGGACTGATCGAACCACTACTGCATATAGTTGCCATATAAACAGACCGAGCAGAAACAATTCCTTGTATGGAAAACTTTTTTAGTTTTTGAGATATCTTTATGAAATTAGGTATGAATTATTACTTAAAGAAATGCTACAATCTCCAAAGAAATTGTTCAGATCGGACCACTATAGACTATAGCTGCCATATAAACTGACCGATTAAAATCAAGTCCTTGTATGGAAAACTGTTTTATTTTTTAAGATAACTTCACGAAATTCGGTAAAGGTTATTGTCCAAAAAAAAAGCTATAATACCTCAATATAATTCAAAGATCGGACCATTTTATACCTTCTTATGCGCTAAAATATGCACCTGTGAAGGCTGTTATTACTTTGGTGCAGCCAAAGTTACAATTTTTTCTTGTTTCTTCTTAAATTTTTTCTAAAAAATATAAACTTGTTGTCTTAAATTTAAAATTTTAGAGACCCATGAACACTAGAAAGCATGATTCTTAAAAAAATATAGTTTTTCATAAATGAAAGCACTAATTTTTGCTCAAATTTTACCTTCAAAGTGCAAAATATGTGCCCAAAAAATCTATTTTACCCCAAATTACTCAAAATTTAAACTTTAATACGCTCAGCTTCCAAGTAATTTAAATTTGCGCACTTACCGCGCAGCAATTCGAAAACAGTGCGGCATAAAAACTCACACTTCATATTAATTCGTTGAAAGTTGCGGCCAAAAAAGTGTTTTTCATGCAAAAACACAAAATAAATAAAATAAAATAAAAGCGAAATAAACGCTTTTCGGAGGCTATAAAAAATTCAAAGCCCTCCAAGGCGACACCAGTGTAAATGACAGTTTTGTTGTTCAAGTAGTTAGCGTTGGCGTCGGCGTTGACGTTAGCGTTGGCAGCGCAGAAAACTTTGTCTTCCAGCAACACCTACAAACAACAAGAGCAGCGCACAGCCGCTTGCCGCGCGGTTGTTGCATGACAATGAATTGCAATTAAAAGTTTTTGAGGCAGTGCAAAAGTGTGGCAGCGCCAAAGAAAGTGGGTGTGTGAGCGGTTGAGCAAAAGTTACGCAGCGGAGAAGGTAGTGGCGTAAAGCAACAAAAATTGTATTTGAACGCGTGTCTCCGTGAGCCGTCACAACTAAATTTTTTCATGATTGCGGTGAAGTAAATGGCGCACGTTGTTGTTGTTGTTATTTTTTGTATATTCTAAAGCCACAAAATGTATAAGTTTAAAAACTTTGTTACCTTCGCGCAGCTTAAAGTTAAAGCCGCGCGAAAGCTAAAGCAACAGCTAGCCATACTTTGGCACTTTGTTTATTCGGTCTTAACTGTTTCTGTCGAGTTGGTCGTGCTTTGTGCTCGGTTTAACCCGCTTGCACTTTTTCGCAGCGCTTTTATCCCTTCACGCTCACTTTAAGTCTCTCACACACCTTTTCTCAAAAGCCTCACTTTTGGCCTGTGCCACTTTTCCACGTGTCAATTTCAATTGTCAGTCCGCTATCCTTCGCTCATACCGCTCTCTCTCTCTCTCCCAATTTGTTTTTAGCTTTACTTAAACTACATAAACTTTTTCGAATGAAACTTTTTGTGCGCGCAATTTTATTTATTTTTGTGTGTTTTTTTTTCGTAACTGCAATCCTCTTCTTATTATCTCACTTTTGTTGTTGTTTTTTCTTTTTGCATTTCCGCATTTGTTTAAACTTTTGGTCGCTAAATTTCCGCTGCCTTCTCACTTTCGCATTGTTTTTGCTTCAACGCCTTATTCATTTCCGGCGTTGCTCTGCGCGTTGTCTTCGTCTTCAGTTTCATCCTGACAAATTTAGCGGAAAGTGCAAATTAACCACTTCGTCATGCTTCATTGTTGCATGCAACGCTTGCTTAAAATGCAGCACGAACTTGCAGCATATCAAATACGTTGGTTATTTTCACACACTTTTTTTCTCGCAGCGTAAAAAAATTTAGATTAAAATTTTATTGGATAACTTTTTGAAGTGGCGAATTTACCGCGAATGAGTGATTTATATGTGAGTAGAAGAGGTGAAAACTATTTGCAGCGTTGTTTTTTGTGTCTCAACGGAGTGTGTAGTGGACACAGAGTTGTATTGCGCTCTAAACAGGCTTGGTATGGCTTCTAAGTTGGACTTAACGGGTTATATCCACTTGGATGTCAGGATAAACGCAATTTTTGTGACTTTTTTTTGAAGACGTACATTATTCAATAAATAAATAAAAAATAAAGTAAGTTTACATAATTTAATGGTCTTGAGTAGTCAGTGATTAATTTTGTAAAATTTTTAAATCCTTTTATCTTGTAGCCGACTTCCAGCAGGACCTCCGAAAAAAGGTGTCTGGCAGTTTGAAAATTAACTTAAATCCAAAAAACCGTAAAATAATGTTATTGCTATAGATGAATACTGATAATGCTCGAAGTATTAACAAAAATTCAGATTTTTGACTAACTAACGACTTTCTAAAAAAAGTAGTTTTTCAGGAATAGTCATCCTTTAGGATGCCTGCGCTTGACGCGAATTTCCAGAACTTCTGTGGCCTCACTATCGATATCAAATGTTAACAGAGTAGTCTTGCCAATGTGGTTCAAGTGCACAAGTGATGCTAAATTGTTTCCCTGGTGCCTTGCTCTAGACATTCCTGCAATCTTTTCGATCTGTTAGCCCCATTCTGCGGGCGTGGGCTAGTGTCAATTTTGGGTACTACCGATCTACCGTTTTGCACATGACTTTTTCAGTTTTGCACCCAGGCAGCGCGTTCCATCGGGTTTTGATTTTCTTTACCATGCTTCTGTCCAGATCCATGGTTTCCTAATGTTGATTACTTTTCGGCTGCTAGCCGTACATCAGTCTTAGCAATCCCGTCCACTATTGCAATGCTTTCGATGCCTTTGTGACCTGACACTAAATATAAGTGAGGTTACTTGCTTCTGGCAAAGATATGCGATACGGGACTATTGCTTTAATTGCTGCTTGCCTGTGTACGTAGATGTTGACTGTGGAATTGCATGCTGCTGCATTTGAGGACATCTCCGTGGCCTTCGCAATAGCAAAGACCTCAGCTTGAAATAAACTGCAGTGGTCCGGCAACTTAAGAGGCTGCATTATTCCTAACTCTGTACAGTGTATCCCTGCATAAATGTTTAGAGTGTTGTGCGTAGCTAACATCTTTTTCTATGTTTACTTTGAACCTTCTTTCCCAGTTGAAAAGTTGGTAGTCGGTGCTTGACAAACGTCCATTACTCACCGAGCTATCCCCGAAGGTTCTGTTACATTCTTCTGCAGCCAGTAGTCGTCCAGTCGATTTTGCTACGCAGCGAACTTATGAACCCTTTCCATTGGATACCGGTAGGTTATAAATATATTTATAAATCCGAAAGTGTTTTTCTGGTCAACTTTGAATATTCGGAGTATTTCTTAAAATTCATGTTCATTTCATAGAAATGCTAAAACAAAATTCAAATTTTCGAAATTTCCAAGTGCTTGGAATCTTTTCATGTTGTATAAGAAGCTGCCTAAAATGCGATATTCAACTTAGTGTTTTCAAGTTTCCGAAGACCACTTGAAGATCTTTCCTTTATTATTTTTTATTTGTATAAAATATACAGCATTGCGCTGTAGCTCAGTATAATAATCTTAGCTGTTGTTGGACCTCAACAGTTTTCAAAACGTTTTTAGAATATACCTAGTATATAAAACTTTATGTCTCTTTGCCAAGCAAAGTGTCGAGATATGTAAAAAAACTTTTAATCGATCAATCTGTTATGGTCGCTAGTAACAGAGCGGACCTGCACTGTTTTCAAAACTTTCTTCGAATATCTCTAGGCCAAGAAAACTGTCGAATTATAAACAAAGCAATTTATCCATCAATCTGTTTATGGATTAGTCTAAGTTTTAATACCAGAAACTACTGATTGAGTTTTATATACCATCGATGTGCAGATGGTCTAAATGCTGTTAAAGAGTCCTGAGCCTATTTATACATACATTTTGATTTAATAATTGCACGAGTTGCTTAATATGCTCGGTACTCTCTTCTCGGCTATAACTGCGTAAACGGTGTCTATGTCAATAAAGAAGAGGCTCTCTTTTTTCTATATTTGTTTTACTTATTTCTTATATAAATAAAATTATATTTCGATCAAAAAACTTACCAAATACAAGTAAAGTCGTTAGCTTGGGTAGTTAAGTTTGAATATACATTTACCTAAAAAGAAAAAATATATGGATTTGATATATAAAGATGTAACACATTATATATTATATATATATATAGATGTTAAAATTGTATACATAACTTTAAAACTTTACATAAAAATTAAAAATTATTGATTTTGATATCGATCAGGATAACGGAAAGAAACACCCGGTTGTCAAAGAAAAATCTGTGTAAAATATTTCCTTAATGTCAATGGGAAGTATTTCTCACAGTCAGTCTTTGCCGTTGATAATATTACTAGACTAATTTTAGTGTCGAATACTGTTTTAAACTATTTTATTTGAAATACAAATATTTATGTGATAATTACAAGACTCGAGGTATGTGTCTTGGCTTATTGCCGAAGCAGAGTTCTAAACCATAATTCACATCAATCAAAACTACTCTGCTTGTGAGAATAATCGTCTCTATGTACTTTTTATAATTTCGCCTAAAAATAAGCAATATCCCATTGGAAATTACGTTTGTTATAGCCTTGGGATCATTAATTTTTAAAACAATACAAAGCTCATCGTGTTTACTACCTTGAGTATACTCAAAAGGGATAAAGTCATACTTTAACTCTAACATTATTTATTGCACAACACTTTATTATGGTAATTTAAGCTAGTTTTTGCTGTTGATAATATTACGAGACTAATTTTAGTAGGAGGATGGAACAATGTATAGAAATTCACGCGAGTGAGGAAATTTCTGTGAGCGCCATTCACTTGGGAGTGGCCAGAAACGATGCTTTTACATATGGCTCGTTGTAGCTCACGACTTCCGCTCTTAGACCAAGTGTCCTGTGGGTAGCCAATAAACAACCGTTTGAAGGCGAGCTAAAGTGGAAAGGCGAAACAACCCTTCCCAGGGTTGTGCGTTGGGTTTGAGTCTCACCACATAAAAAACACCCTCAATGAAAAGAAGAAAACAGTATCGGATGAGAGAGTTCTGGGCTATAACCGAGTATTCGGTGTCTATGCCAATAAAAAAGAAGAATTTTAGTATTGGATACTGTTTCAAACAATTTTTATTTGAAATATAATTATTTTTTCGATTTTCTTATCACCAATGTTCTGGTATGTGTCTTGGCTTATTACCGAAGCAGAGTTCCAAACCATTATTCACAATAGTCAATATTACTCTTTTTATAAGTTGACAGTCATATCTACTTGATATTTTATTTTTATAAAATACGCCTGAGAAGGTATTAAAAATTATGTTTTTGATGTCCTGATATCTTCCGTGTGAGTGCAGTCAAAGGGTGAAAACATCTTTGAACAATAATGTTTTTTATTACACAACAAAAATATTTATTCTCTCATTATAATGCATTGAAATATGCTTTCTTTTCGTATATATTTACAGCAAAGGCTCAACAAATGCTTGCTCTTACATTGCTAAATAGACACAAGGGATTCAATTGCGACTGTAATCATTACAAATCAGGTGAGTACGAATATGCTCATTATTTACAATCAACACTGAAACATACTCACATATGTATATTGCTCGGAAACGGCAGTATTAAGTTTCTGTATAATATTAGTGTTATGCCTTGTAGGAAAACGATTGGCAGGATAGTACACAAATAAGAGATCTTTATCTATACATACACTTCCGTATTAAGAACGAATCTCGAGACTTTTAAGAGATTGAGTGGTTCTTTTCTTAATGAAATCCAACTATGAGCTCCTCTCATCTCTTAATAAACGAGGAATGTACCGCGACTTTAGGTCTATTATACTCATTTCCTAGTACAAAGCAAAATACCCTCTAAATTGCAACCTATTAAATATAAAGCTAAGGGATTGTGTTCCAATTTGACAACTCTGCGACTAGTTTCTATTGTTAAAAGCAGCATCTCGGCTTGGATTTTTCTCTACAAGGTATTGTACTCATATCCTGGCTTTTGTTAGCATGCCGAGGGCGTCAAGCATACACTCTTGCAGTGAGAAATGCAAATATCGACAGTAAACAATTTTTCCAATCAATTGACAAATGCGACGCACAACAATTGACAATCACAACATACAGTTGCACAAATTGTAGGTAACTATTTACTTGTGTAAATATACATTTTACATAGAATAGTACAGACTGAAGCTAATAAGTGTGCGTGAGCGTCCGCCTTTGGCGAAGATGTCTTTGCAACATTTAATGTTTGCAATGCGTGCAACGTGGCGTCAATGCTTCCTAGCTCATGTTGTATGGGTTTCCAATGTGCGGATTTACTGTTTCTTGATGTACTTCCTTTCATGCTACTTACTTGTCGTAATACTCCTTCCTGCTTGCTTTTTTCGAAATGCGTGATTTTTATTTGTTTAGATTTTTTATTGTTAGATTGTGCTTTAAGGTGCTTTATTCACTTATTTGAGTACTGGCTAAAGGGTTTCTCCGCGTTGAGATCGGAGAACTTTGAAGCGCTTGGCATTATGTATTTCAATGAACTCCTTGCCAAACAGTTTCTGCTGCAGCTTTTTCGTAGCAACCATAACTGCAGTTGCCTGATTGAAGCTGAACCAACTCCTGGGAACATCAAGAGGTCCTTCTTCAACAACGTCGACGAGATAAGACAATACGCAACTAACTTGAGACATGCACTGACCGCCATTCATAGTGGAGATATAATCACCTTCACCGACTCCCTCTCAGTGAATGGCGAACTTGAAATCAAACATTGTAGACGACAAGCTAGCGTTGCCGCGAGAATGGAGAGTGAACCTTGCGCAGCTTCGTTCTGGATACTATAGCAAATTAAACTTCTCCAACTAATCTCCGCATGACTCTAACCACTTCTTTGCATGACCAGCTAAACCTACACATCTGACAGCCCTCTTCTTTTGGTTCAGCCCTGTCGAAACAGTAGTACGTTTCCTGAGCCTACCGTTGGATGAAAACTAAATCTATTTTAAATAGCACTATGCAATAGTCAACACAATTGTTTTTTACTCTTGAAGAAGATTCAAAGCGATAAATGAAGCGAAAATATTTTTCACCTCATCTTTACTACGTAAAAAAGACCAACCCTTTGAGTATATTGGGACGGTTCCTCGCTGAAGTCTGACCATTTGGTAAATAAGTTCAAACCTTAGGTTCCAAAGCTTTTTGTTTATGCTTCGATAATCGCATTATTACGATGATTCCCAGGTAGATAAAGTTGTTCTAAAGGCATGAATTTCGCAAGATAGTTCTCGATGCAAATGTTTAACAATTTTGGTTGCCATGTTTATAGTCACTTAAAATATTCAATCCCCACCATTTTCACGTGATAATTTTTTCAAAATTTTACGTGGATTCATTGATCAGTTTTGAGCTGAAATTCAATTTATGGCTATGAGGCTCAATCAGGGACCAGTGTTTATCGATGTTATAGTGAATTCAATCGAAGTTGTTGAACACTCCAAGACAAATTTCGTGAGGGTCGTCCAAAATCAGTTGTTGTTCCGGAAACTATTGATGCTGTGCGCAGACTAATAGTGCAAGATCGTCATGTGGCTTATCGTAAGTTAGAGAGTGCAACAATATGGCATGAATATTTGACTGTAAAAATGTGTTCACGTTGGATCCCACACAACTTTCAACTGTCTCGGTGACCTAGCAGTCACTTTCACGGCTGTCTTTTATATTTTGGGATTAGAGAACAGAAACGAAAATGAAAAAAGCTGTATTGTTTTGTAAATTTTCGCCATTAAGACCTATACACTTTTGAACCCATTTTTGAAGCACTTGTGCTACCCTGATGAGGCATTTTCAAACCGCCTATTCAGGTTCTAGACCTAACCATGAATCCCTGATTTAGCAAATGGACTCCATTCTTCCCTCACACTAGTTATTTTCGTTTGAATATACTTGTATACTATATTTGTTGCGAAAATTGCTTTCAGAAATTTCGGTAAACTTGACTAGAAAAAATGTTGGTTTAATTTTTGATATACATATGAGAATACATATGTTTTATATATTGTTTGATTTTAAAATTATTATTTTTGTTTGCCAATCGAATTATTTTCTATGGTTTGCTGAATTTACTACAAAAAATTGCATTCAAAGTCATAGCTATTAATTATCACATGTCAAAATAACATTTATGTATGTGTATAAAAAGAAGAAACTACAATTGCATGGAAACATCTGCGCGTGATGACAGTGACATTTATAGTGACAATGATTGGCTAATGCTGCCATTGATAGTGAAAGTGATACGCCCTTTCACAGCGGCAAAAGTGTTTGTCAAATGGGAGAAATGTTGGCTTTTTGCTCTTCGACTCCACACTCAAGCATTTAAATGAAATGTGACATGCACATTTAATGCAAATACGAAGATGACATGTGTCATGCAAAAAAGCGAATAAATTCACAAATCATGACAGATTTTAAAGTGAATTTTTTCTCACATGCTTGTGCTCTTTGCGCTCTCCATAACTAACTGTCATTGCAATCCTTTTTCTTGGCACGTCCTCCACATACGCTCTGGCAATTTGCACTTCTCAATTTGTGTGCGTAAGACGTGTGTGCTTGACTGTCAACAGCCTGCTTGACATGTGCGACTTTAGCGCCTAGTTGTCAGCGTCAAATTGATAGGTTGTCAAAATGCAAATATTTGCCGCGAAATGTGAGGTTAACGTGGAGTGCTTGCATCTTCAATAATCGAATATTTCTTAAGCATTTTTCTTTGTATGGAATTGTAGGAAAGCTTGCGTATAATATTTCCTCCGTTTGACATTTGTAGGACACAAAAAAATTTATAATGACATGTCAGTGGCGCTCAAGTGGCTGAGAGCTGCTTGACGCTGCCAGATATCAAAAAACATAATTAAATTTGTTATGCATAGAAAATGACAAGACAGGTGACTTTGCAGTTCAAGCGTTAATATAATTTTCGTTTTGCGGACTGAATGTTGATTGAAACATTTTAGTTGTCATGCAGACTAATGTGAACTTATTTGCAATGAAGCAGCGGTTTTTTTAATAAAAATTAGTTTTTTGTTTTTGTTGAAACTTCAATAACTCTTCAACACATATGATCTTCGAACAATCAGTCGGTAGATTTTTGAATAAAAGTTCTAGCAGCCTTGCTTTAATCTTAAATTCATGCAGTAAAAATAATTTGACCTCTCCTAGATAGGAAGCTTTCATGTAAGTCTAATATCAAGGAGAGCGAAAAGAAGGTCTGATTGCCTTGTACTTCAGCAGAGGAGCTATTGGCCAAAGGTGGGTTCTCTCATTGAAAGTAGTCCCCTGGCTCTACGATACCTTATTCAAGTTCAGTATGTTCTATGAAAAGTTTGTTTGTTGAAAGGTCCTAAAAAATACCAAATTTCCCAAGAGAGGTTTGAGAGAGTTCAACGAGCGGCGCTCATCAGCATGTGTTGTGCACTAAGTTTCACTCCAACTATGGCACTTAATACTATTTTGCTTATATGTAGTACCACATAGATCTCACCGGGGTGTATGGAGGCGAAAATTGCCATCAAATTCAGAGAATCTGGGTTTCTAAATGATCTCATGCCTGAACATTCAGAAATCCCCACAGGCTTTGACTTTATACTGGATCTTTTGGATCATGTAGTTGCCAAAACGAACACTGACGGCTTTTGGAGGAGCGGGGCAGTGAGCGTTTTTCAGAGTAGAAGCCATTGGAAAAGGGTGCAGTGAGCTTTTTTACTCTATATTGGCTTCAGCTTCAGACTTCCGGACCGTTACAGTGCTTTTCAAGCCGAAACTTCGCCATTAAGGTTCAGAGTAGTGACTATCCGCTCTGACAGACAATGCGGAGTTACTAAACTTGAGCTCACTAAACGTACTTTCCGGGCTGGTTAAGGAATGACTAATTTTGTTATCAATGGCAGGGAGTTACTTTGTGATAAGACTAGTATTGGTGCCAGGCCACAGCGGAATCGCAGGCAACTTTCAAACTGATAAGCTGGCAAGGAAGGCTACCCTAGGTCTGCTTTCGGTAGAATGGGAAGGGATCGGTCTATCTACCTTTTCTTTGTATGTTTTACTGCTGAATAGCTAGGCTTCATAGAAATTTGGCAAGTGCTGATCTATCATCGGTTTGTGCGCTGCCGCAAGATCCTTTGGCCCAAGATCAATCGTAAGAGATTCAGTGAGCTCGTCGCTCTCAGTGTAGGATAGCCTTTGCGTGGTTGTGGGGATTCTAAAAGGCCATTGTTGTATCCACGTCCTTGGTGTAAGATTGAGAATCTCATCGGACGCCAGTTTCAGAAGCTGTACGGAAGAAGACGAGGTATAACATTTCATTTCCTTCCTCCTGATTGCTCCACGTTTGCGTATTTAAGGCATAAAGACGTGAGAGTTTACAATATCAGGTATCCCACCTCTGCACTATACTGGACGGTGTTGATGATTGACTTGTAGAGTTTGGTCATTGTTCGTCGACAGAGGACTTTACTTCTCATTTGGCTACTCAGTCCGAAGTAGCATCTGTTGGCAAGAGTTATTCTGCGTTTAATTTCGAGGCTGACATTGTTGTTTGTGTTAATACTGTTTGTTTGATGACATGAGATATTCCGTCTTGCCCTCGTTTACACCAGACCCATTTGCTTTGCTTGCTTATCCAGTCTGGAGAAAGCAGAACTAACGGCGCGATTGTTGAGGCCAATGATATTAATATAATCGGCGTACGTCAGCAGCTGTAAGCTCTAGAAGATTGTACTTTCTCTATTAAGATCCGCAGCTCGAATTATTTACTCCAAGAGTAGATTGAAGAAGTCGCACGATAGGTATAGTGCATATAGTGTAGTGTAGGGCATATAGCTGTCATATAAACTGTCTGAGCCATACTGAATATTCTAATAATCTAACTTTGTGAAGCCTCTGGCCTTGAGCCCACGATTTCATTACTGCTTCATTTCGTAAACCTCTTTTAAAGTTAAAAATTAGCCTTAAGCGCATTGAAATAATACATAATAATAATATTAAAATAAGAAAAGGAAGTATTTAATGCAAGAAACAGTTTTGCGCTGAAAGTTTGTTGCGAATAAAAATGCAAAGAACTCGGCAAAAATGGAAAATTAAATGAAAACGCTAAGCATATTCTGCTTCTTCTCCATTCTCTGACTAAAAACTTTATTCATTACCGCAAATTGTGCGGGTCCAACGCAAAAAAAAAAATAACCAAAAAGAGTGCCACGGCCATTGCAATGAGAGTGAAGCAAACACAATGCAAGCCAAAGAGAAACAAATATAATCAGCGCCACAGATACGGAGCGTCGGAGTAATAGCAACAACGCCACTATCAGTCGAGGTTGCAGGAAGCCAAAAAAGTTGCCAGCCTTCAAGGCCCCACATTTTTGAGGCACACATTTTTCCGGCGCTTCATTAAAAGCGCACCCACACACATAAACATTAGACAGTGTATCCACACATTCGCACAGTCGACAGCAGCAACATCAACGACAACCAGCAAACGCCGCCTGCACGTCTGGTGACGCCAACGCCGTGGCAGCTGTTGAGCCGTTGCCAAAAAATAGCGCGCACAGCCAAATTCTCAGTGCCATTGCCATGGTTACATGTTCATGCGATTCTACGTATGTATGTGTGTATGCAGCCATGGGCATAATAATATTGCTGCAACTTAATGCTGTTGGCTGTTAGTTGGTCCGTTGCTGCCACACCAGCTGCCGCATTTGACTTTGGTTGTTTAACTTTGGGCGTGTTGACGTCTTTTTTTTAGCAGCGCTCATGGTCTATGCCAGCATTTGTTGTTGTTGTTGTTGAGTTTTTATTATTGCTGAGTTTTGTTATTGTTGTTGAGTTTTTGTTATTGTTGTTTTGTTTTTGTTATTGTTGTTAGGTTTTTTTGTCATATGCAGCTTGCCCGTAGTTGCAGCAGTTGCTTTCGTTTTCGGTTTTCAATTTCAAGTCTGTTGTTTGGCGTTAGAGTTTTATTTTTGTTTTTGTTTTAGATAGCGTTTTTTTATTAGTTTGCAGCTTTAAATTTGTTTCCGGGTCAAAGTAATTTGAAATTAGCGCATTTTCGCGGAGCACCGTAAATAAAACAAAACAAAAGTGTGTTGATAATGAAAGCATAGAGTAATAGAGAACTGATAAGCTTAAAAATCAGAATTTTATGGAAAAATTATTGTTTATAAATTTTGTATAGTATTTTAAGTCGAAAAGTTGATTAAAAATCGATGGAAAGAAGGTTCGTGTCTATGGGAGTCACTTTGTGATAATATTAGTATTAGTGCGAGGCCACAGCGGAATCGCAGGCAACTTTCAAACTGATAAGCTGGCAAGGAAGGCTATCCTAGCTCTGCTTTCAGTAGAATGAGAACGGATTTGTACTACCTTCTCTTCATATGTTTAACTGCTGAATAGCTGAGCTGCGCAGGAGTTTGGCCAGCGCTGACCTGTCATTGATTCATGTGTTGCCGCAAGATCCTTTGGCCCCAATATCGATCGTAAGAGATCCAGTGAGCTCGTTGCCCTCAGTAAGGCTAGCCTTTCCTTAGTTGTGGGGATTCTAAATCACGGTTCTGCACTTCCTGTTAGGAAATCCTGAACTGAAGACATCGGGACAGCTTGACAAGGCATAGCCGCTTTCTGTGTTTCTACTTCGGTTTTACTATTTTCTGAAACAAAAATATTTGAAACTAGAGGAATTGTTGAATTTTAACGTAGGACGCGAGAGTCGGATAGAATGCTTAATAAAAAGTTCCATACATATTACTTTCGGTTAACTGACCATTCCGGTTTAAATTTTCCGATGTGGCTTCGAAACTGGAAATATTTGTATCCGGTTTTATCTTCTTTTGTTTCCGGTTTAGTTCCCTAACCGGAAATATCCTACGGTATATATCTATACTAATATCCAGCCCTACTTATGTTCCTTTGTACGGAAGTTGTCAATCGGAAACAAACATTTTTCCAGGAACCGGAAGAAAATGTTTCCTACTTCCGTTTAGCTTTATCCGGTTTAGCTTGCGAAACCGTAAATTTTATACTGAATATAACTAATAAAACAAAAATATTTGGAATTACTGGAAGTGGATTTTACCGCTACATGCGACATCCGGATATATCACTAAAAAGCTTATATATATGATCAGCCTGATGAGCTCAGTCCATTTAGCCATGTCCGTTTGTCTGTCCAACCTTATGTAGGCTAACTGGGCCTTCAGTTTGGAAGAAATTTTCAACAGTCTTATAGCCGGTGAGGGGGTGTGGAGCAGTTCACTTCCGAGTTGGGGCGTCCTGGGTGATCTATAGCCTTCCTCACTCTTGGAGAGGACGTTGGATCCGACATGGATTATGAATAGGATGGATTGGATGTGGTCATTGATACTCAGAAAAATGGCGTGTGAGTGCTTCCATTACGTTATAACTACAGTAGACTTCAGAGTACGTTGCACCAGAAGAAAACTAGATGCACTGGGGAAAGAATGAACGAGGAAATTCGGTAATAAATTACCGTATACTGACAATGCTAGGGCAACGGTACGAGGCGGAATCGCCAGCAACAACAGGAGAATATCAGCTAGAGTCATGGGAAGCACTTGCAATAAAAAGGTGGCAAAGAAAAGGACGCGACGGCTTCTTTAGAATGACCTTTGGTAACCAAAAGATCTGAAGCGCTACGATGAAATGCTGAAGGATCAGCCTTCTTACCTAAGTTAACGATCTGTGAGGGAATATCATTTATTATCATTATACAATGGAAGATAGAAGAGGAAAGATTAGATTACATTAGTCTTTTTATAAAAATTGAGAATTTAGATAAACATAAACCTCATGCCACCTAAGCAGATTTGTGATAGATTCAAGGTTTCGTTTTGCCGATAGCTGACATCCAATTACAAGATTTTTTCGTCTTGCTTAACAAAGAACTGTAAATAACAGTCTAAATGTGATACCCAGCGAGGCTGAGGGATCAGCCCTCTAACCTAACACAACTTCATGACACTTTCTACATCGCTTTCTTGCCAAATTTTTTCGCATGATTTTAGTACTGTCATTAAATCGAACAGATACGACGAACGGAATTCTATTTGTTGCAATTTATTGCGAAAGAAATAAAAATAAGTTTCTTGCTTCCGTCGCGTGCAGCCATTTAAACAAACATTTAAACTTCCGTCAGCGTCGTGGAAATGGGCCAATAAAAATCGAATTTGTTTTGCACGGCTGGCAAGCCAAAAGAACAGCTGCAGGTGTGTATGTGTGCACTTGGTTGGAACTTCAAGGACAAGCTGAGATGATATTGATTAAAAAAAAAAGTGAAATAAAAAACTTGAGGACTAAGTGCTGAAGTGCAAACCAACACAAGCAAACAAACAATCGCAGTTGAATTGAATTCTATGAATGCAAAAGTATAAAGAACCGCGACAGCTAGAAGCCTTACGGCGCAAACAGAATTCTAAAGAATAGACTTCATAAAATTTTCACAAAAAGACTTGCAATAAAAGAGCATTCAATATGCATAGCCAGAGCGCGCTGGTGTGAGTGTGTGGGAGGCGACGAAGAAGCGAAGCAGAGAAGGTGTGAGGGTGACAGAGGAAGGGAGAACGAGTTTATACATAAAGTCAATACAGCAAATGTAATAAATTTGAGAATATAAATAACAGTTAGTACGAAGCAGCGATTTGCTGCAGCCGATTTGGAAGCAATAAAAAATTTCGTACAACACAAAAGGTGTGACATTGTAAAGAAATATTGGAAATTGAAGTGAGGAAAAAAAACGGCGCTCATATATTTACGGAAGACATAAATTACTTGACATTTTTTATGGAAGTAATTTGTTGATTTGTAGACATAATTTGTTTGACAACTTGCTTAACAGCTGGTAACGGTAAATGATATGCTGAACAATGGGGCGTTATTAGGAAGCCGTTGGTATTGGAAGTTTTCAAAATACTTTTTTATTCAAAAAACGGTTAGGCTGAAAAGGTAGCGTGTATACGTGAAGACCTACTCTGTTTATTTCACATACGTAGGCATGTAAGTGGATTTTCGATCCGGAGACAGCCAGGCTTGATGAGTTTTACTATTTTGGAATCTAGTACTATAGATAATCATATTTCGGGCCTCGGCGAAGTCGATCAGCCTCAACTCATTTGGGGATGTTTCATCATCGTAGCTAAATTTACCGACCGTTGTACAAAGGTACCTTCTTTGGGTATTTTCGGGGCGTGGGCGCAAATCAGCGTTATATTGAAGAACTTCGCTTTGATGCGGATTGTAGATAGACATTCATTCACCGGGGTGAATGCCTCGCTTTCAAACGGATGTTCTTTGACTATACTGAGGATACTTGATCTCAGACCGGAATTAGTGAGCTGTTTGAGCCATATGTAAAATAATCGTTTCTGGTCACTCCCAAGTGAATGGCGATCAGAGAAATTTAATCACTTGCATGAACTTCTACATATGACAACATCCTCCTCTTTTCGGCCAATAAAGAAGAAGAAGGCATATAAGTCCTGGCAGAGCAATGAGCGACAGAAACTCAGCAAAATAATTCTATGTTCTTGGTTAGATATTTCGAAATGAGTGTCATGCTTTTTATTCGCTGAAAAAGTTTACACTATTTTCAAATAAACCTATGTTGAATTCCGAAGCAATATTTCACCAGGAATGGTCTCCAAACTTACTCGGTTTTTACAAATCTCTACGCCAAAATAAACTCTTAAATATAATCTTCTGTTAACCATTATCCTGAGTACGGTGCTACTAACTTCTCGACTCCGAAAAATCGTTCCTTAATCATTACCCAGAGTATCGTGGAACTATATTTGAAACACCACAAAGAGGCAATAATTTATTATCCCAATATGCAATAGAAAAAGCGGGGTTGCTTTCTGGATGGTGCTGTTCGAAGATAGGTTTAGTCAAAAATGTAACACCAAAAAATAATATCACAGTTTTGGGCTCAATCAAGCTCTTTAGCAACTTTCTAGGAATAAGCTGAAACTGGCAGAAGAACTGTAGATATTAAGGAAAGGTTAAAGCTACCGTTGAAAGGGTATTACTGTCATATAAAAGTGACCTGGTGATTCCGTATACAGCACAATGGCAAGCTCTTCTTAGTAGATCAAAACTCGGATATTTTATATCAACAGATTCGGGAATATAGAATTTTTTCAAGGTAACCGCCAATTACTTGAAGTTATCCAACCTTCCGATATTGATTTTTTTCTTTTTCTAATTCTACAAAGGTATTACCATATGTATTTAATGAGATTTTCACTTGATTTTGAATAGCTTTAAGCTCAAGAGCTTTTTCTTTACTTTATCGCTCTATCTCTCTCTCCTTTGATAAGCCATATTGATAGCTTTGAAGTACTTAAATTACTTTTAAATTTTTCTTAAAACGTAATGATTACTTTTACTGATTCTCTCTTTTATCTTTGATGTACTTAAAATACTCTTAAAGAGTTATGATTACTTAGTAATAACTACTTTTATAGATTGACTAATTTATAACTTTGGCGTAATTAAATTGCTGTTAAAAATGTAATGATTACTTAGTAATGATTACTGATTATAATGTAATGATTACTTAGTAATTACTTAGTAATAATTACTTTTATATGCTTGGCTCATTTATAACTTTGCTGTAATTAAATTGCTGTTAAAAATGTAATGATTACTTAGTAATAATTACTTTTACAATTTTCTGATTTATAACTTTGATGTACCTAAAATACTCTTACGAAAATAATGATTACATTTGTCGATTTTCTCATTTATAATTTTTATGTACTTGAATTTCTCATAAAAAGTAATGATAACTTAATAATGCTGAATTTTTACATTGACTTATTTTATAACTTTAGTGAAATTACTGTTAAAAATGTAATGATTACTTAGTAATGATTACTTTATCAATTGTCTCACTCATAATATAGATGTTGATGTCTTGACTTATTCTAGATAACTCTTTAATTTTTTAGTAAAAGCCGGTACTAAATTGGTTTACCATCAGCTTTGTTGCCAAATATCCATCATATTTAATCCAAACAAATTTTGCGGCTGAAACTCAATATATCATGTTGGGGTTTGGAAATAACAGCAACACCACACATGCAAAAGTTTTTTGCCCAAATCTTAAATATTTGGGATTTATCGAATTAAATTTGTTGACGCCTTTTGTTAACACTTTTTTGTGAAGTTTGTTTTCAACACATTTCTATTTCTGCCTTTTGCAGTTATCATGTGTGTTGTCGGCCTAGTTTTAATATTTGTTTTTCTGTTAAGTTTTGACTTTCTTTGCTTGCTTATTTCCGCTGAGATTTTTTTGGCACTTGTTTGCAATTTTTTCTTTTTTAAAGCTCTTTTTTGGTGTAATGTTGACTCGCTGTTCTTCACTCTTTCTCTTCTTCTGTTGGAACTGCAAATATTTTCTGACGCTCACATTTCACTTCACCAATTATCTCGGTACACTTGATTGACTGAGAGTTATTTCGTGCCATTTTCATCATGCACTTTTTGTAGTATTTTTTCGTATTGTTGTTGTCATACTGGTACTGTGGGTTTCCCAATTTATTTTCGATCATTGTGTTTACCGTTCGATGGGACTGAACTTTGCACTTGTGATTAGCATCTACAGTGTACTCCAGTGCCATCATATGTATGTATGTTTGTGTGTGTGAGAGAGAGAGAGAGAGAGCGTCTGTCAGTATTGCCAACAGTATTTGTAAATAAAGCTTTCGGCAGCGCAGTTGATAGGCAGGTAGGCTTCATATTTCAGTTTTTTTTCCATTTCTTTCTGAGCATTGTCGTTGACAGCCTAAAGAGTTATGAAGTGGCCATTGCGGCCATTGATGCTTTTGGCTACTAAAGTGCGAAGAGGGGTTGGTAAGGACGGCAAAATTGGGTTTACATAGTGTTAGTGGGTATGTGTGTGCCTGTGTATTGGATTTTAAGTGTTCGCAGTAATTGGTTTGACCAAGGTTTTTGACTTTAGGAAGTGTGTTTGAGGAAATGAAAAAGACAGAATAGAAGTCACAAAGTGAAAGGGAAGTTTAAAAAATATTTTTTCGTAAAGAATTAAGACTAGCTCATTTTTAATATCATTAATCTATACGATGATTGCATCATACCTTCGGAAATTACTTCCAAAAATTTATACATATTTTTCTTAATATGTGGAGTTCTATCTATAGGGCGATAGAGTCTCTAGTTTTCTTTGCTTGTTTTTTAAATCATGAGAGATCTGTGCTATTAATGATTAAGAGGCTTCAGTGAGCAGTTCAGTGTCTCCGCCAGAGAGCGCTGTCAATTACAGAACCACAGAGCTTCAGAAAGCTTGCTCTCACCTTTAGGCTTCAATAGCGGCCTTTTCGGTGTTTACTTTGTATTCAAAGGCGGTGAGTATGAACGTATGACTTTGTCGTGGCTAACCAATGAAATTCGGGAAGTTTACGGAGACGACTGCGGTATCAGTTCGTATATCACAACAATGGTTCGTTCGCTTCCGTTCTGGAAATTTCGATGTGAAAGATGCACTTCGTTTTGGTCGACCAATCGTTGAAAAAGTCGAAGAAATTATGGAAAAGATTGACCAGGACCATCACATAAGCAGTCATGACATCGCTAAGGAACTTAACATTCAAATGGTTTTGAACCATTTAAAAAAAGCGGGCTACAAAAATAAGCTCGATGTTTGGGTACCACATGAATCTGAAATAGTTTCATGGACCGAATTAACATTCTGCGATTCTTTGTTGAAACGAAATGAAATCGAACCATTTTAAAGCAAATGGTAATAGGAGACCAAAAGTGGATCAAATACGACAATAGTGCACGAAAAAGATCATGGTCCAAGCGTGGTGAAGCTCAACAAATGGTCGCAAAGCCAGGATTGACGTCTCGAAATGTTATACTGAGTGTTTGGTGGGATTGGAAATGAATCATCCACTATGAGCTGCTCCAGCCTGTTCAAACGATTGATTCAACATTTTACTGTCAACAACTGATGAGGTTAAAGCAAGCAATCGAAAAAAATGGCCAGAACTGATCAACAGTAAGGGCTTCGTCTTCCATCAGGGCAACGGTAGACCACACACATCTTTGATGACTCGGAAAAACCGGGAGAGCTTGGCTGGGAAGTTTTGATGTATACACCATATAGCCCTAAGCCCTCATCATTGGAATACCATTTGTTTCGGACAATGCAGAACTGCCTTAATGGAGTAAAGTTGGCTTCAAAACAGAAAAGTTTTACACTATTGGAATAATCTCTCCAACGGAAAAATGGCAAAAACTAGTCGACCAAAATGGTACATATTTGGTTCATTAAAGTTCATTATAAACGTAAAAAAATAAGTTGAAGTTTGATTAGAAATACGAAATTACTTTTGCGACTACCCAATGTATACCATACTAGGCGATTACTATTGGAACGTAGTATTTTGTGTATGATGGTCTTCGGGCGGAAGCAAGATAAAAATGATTTGATTCTAGAAAAAAAAAAATGTTTCAAGGTGTTTCAGACCTTCGCTGTAATCCCTACGAACTGCTCTGTTAAAGATAATACTATGCAATCTTGAGAGAACTGATCGACTTTATGTACAACCCAAAGCGCTTTCAAGAGCTTTATCGCTTTTTTATTGATTTTCTTTTATTTTTGACAAACAACTATCCAGCTTTAAGTGTGCTACTCTTAATACACCTTACCAACTTAACTAAACTAATTATTATCAGAAAATTTCAACAAATATTTACACACACAATTTAATTGACTTCTCCAAATTTGACCGAATATCAACACATATTTTCTACTTTCTCGACTATACGAGTTAATTTAACGCACATAACGGTATATTTATATATTTACCCTACAGCTCAATGACGTGCAATTTATATTTGAGATCATACGCCAATGAAGAAAGTTTTCATGGCGTTTCGTTCGCTTTTTTATTGAAGAAAACAATTTCCATGCACTTTGACTCACCCCTTATATACATCATGTGACCCCTGCAATGGCGTTGCCGTAGATGACCGTGCACAAAAGCAAAACCACAAGTGGTCGACTGCTCAACCGCAATGTACAAACAAGCGTTTACGCCATTTCATAGACCCCACACTGCCGGCCAGTTACCCCAACGCGCCATTTATTTGATGATTTTCAGCAAATTTTCTTCGGAAGATTCTTAGAAATTGCATTTTGATTAAAAAGCTGCTTGCGACCAAGTGAATATTGATGCTGCATAAATGTAGAAGAGAGCGTAAAATGGAAATAAGGAGTGTGTGAGAGAGAAGGCAAGTGGTAAGGGCGGGAGCGGGAGCGCAGGCAGCTGGTTACGAACACAGTGCTTAAGTGTTATAAATGAAGCGGCGGCATGGTGGCAATCACACAGACAGGACACATTTCCTGCGCATTGTTGTTGGCGGCAGTATGACACAACTTTCAGTTAGTAAAAATCATTGTTTAAGTGACAGCACAGCCATTGTGTGTGGCAAGTAAAAGTGGCAAATAGAAGCAGCGCATAAAAAATCTAGCAAAATGCGGCGGGAGAGCGGTGTAGGGGTTAGGTGCAGGCGAATTGTTTGAATTGTAATTTTCTATGGAAAATGTGGGCAAAACGAAAATGAAATTTCAATTTTCCTTGTTAGTGTTGACAAGCTGAATTGCTGGCAAAAGCGATGAAGTGGAAGTGAGGCACTAAACGCGCTTGCATACAAGCGCCGAGAATACGTGGGAAATGAAAATAGTGTAACCGTGATGATGGGTAAACAAGAGCGCGGATGTGCGAAAGAATTTTGTGACAAAAAATTACGAAACTTATTAAAATTAATATTGCAGCAATGAAAGCGGAAAGTGCACTTTGCAGTTTCCCAAGCGAGCTTGTTTTGGTTTGGTGGCAGCAAGGAGCTTAAGTTGGGTGTCTTTCGAGCTCAACGCGCAACCAAACATAAATAAGCATTATTTGCTTGATTATATATATCTATGTACATACATACATCTATAGTTTTGGAAGATCCTTTAATTTTGCTTAATTACTAGCAATCACTGCAAAGGCGACGCTTGTCTGCGTTGTTTTGGCTGCATTAAGGAAGCCATAAGTTATGGTCCGCTGATGGCTGAAGTTAAAACATTAAGCGCAATCGCTGGCAGGATGGCAACAGCGGAAAGTGAAAAGTCGAAATGCTTAATATATATGATGGAAAAAGTAATTTACGGAGTTGTAGCTAAAGCTGAAATGCAAACTATTTGCGCCGTGGAAGTTTTGGTTAACTTTTTGTCAAGTGTCCGGTTTGCCAAGAATATTAGCACTTTTGAAAGCGGACAGTGACTGGTATTTTGGTGCTACTTTAGATGAACTCAAGTGAAATACAAAATGATACAAAAAAAAAGAATGAAAAAAAAACAAAGAATTCCATAAAATAACTTATCCATTGATTATCCAGGTTGTATGGCAGCTATCTGATATAGTGGTCCGATTTGAATAATTTCTTCAGAGATTATACCACTCTCTTGTTTAACAATTTTTGAGAAATTTCGTGAAGATATTTTCCCAAATGAAAAAGTTTTTCATACAAGGTCATAACCATGATCGATTAATATGTATGACAGCTATATGCTATAGTGTTTCGATCTAAATAATTTCTTCAGGGTTTATACCACAGCTTTAAAAATTAACCTGTGCCAAATTTCATGAAAATATCTCTTTAAATAAAAACATTTTCCATACAAGGACACGAGTTTGATCGTTCACTTTGTATGACAGCTATATGCTACAGTAGTCTGATCTCAACAATTTCTTCAAGGATTATACTACTGTCTTGGAAAATAATCTGTGCAAAATTTCGTGAAGATATCTTTTTAAATAAAAAAGATTTCCATATAAAGACATGATTTTAGTCGTTAAGTTTATATGACAGCTATATGCTATAGTAGCTCGTTATCGGTGGTTCCGACATATTCTTAGCTTCTTAGGGAGAAAAGGATATGAACAAAATCGATATCTTAAAGACTGAGCGACTTACTCGCGTGAACATCTTCCAGCTAATGACTAATCGACAAAAATCAGAAAACGCTCGGTAGAATATGAAATTTCTAATGCAGAACCTGAGCAATAATCCACAAATGCATAATATGTATATCGCGCATCCCAAAATCTTTCAAATCTCAGTTCTATGCAGCTGCAATGGTTAATTCCTCAGAGATTTACAGCTCAATCAGTTAACTATCGTAATAAAAATTGTGGAGAATAAGTACAGTGCTCTGTTGTGACGATTATCTGCATACCAAGTTCTTCCCGATGCTCTTTCAAAATAAATTTTATTATCATGTATAGAAACATTTCTTTGAATCTCCCTCAAAAATGTTTTTTAGTATTAACCATCTTCGATCATTTCTCTGCTATCTTGTAAAAAAATTGTTAGTGTTGTTAACCGTCTGCGATTTGTAATTTCTCTGCGCTGTTGTAAAAAAAATTTTTGCTTGTAAAATTGGCAACAATGCGAATTGAATTTTATACAACAAAGTATGTACATACATAACTACCGTATGTACAGCGGCACGACCGATTTGATGAAGCACTTCTCCGCCAGAGAGCGAAGCGCAACACAATTGAGATTGCGTCTGAGTACAAGTTAGTCCATTAACGCAAGTGCTACCATTCTCTTTCAGTAGCTGGTTGAGTTTGTTCGATTTGCTGCTCTCTAATGCTTGACGAATCGAAAACTGCTATTAGTGAGCAATTACTTCAAAGAATTTATAAAATGTATTCTTTTATTTTATATATTTGATGACTTGACGAAGAGCACCTAAGTCTGTTGTGAGTGCCAATTATTTGATATTAAAAAAAAAATAAATTTTCGAATTTCCGGTTTTCCGGACTTTAGTGAAAATTTCGGTTTTTATCTTCAGTTTGATGTCTAATTTAAGATCATTCATGTAATTTTGTGAGGTTTCAAGTTTGATTTCCTGTAGGTTCATCTAGTTTATATTGCCTTTTTACATTATAAAAAATTGAATAAATTGAGTCACAGTCTCTTCAAACAAATCTCGGTCAGTTAGCTGCGCCGCTTTTGCATAAAGAGTCCTTTTTACGCTTTGTCATTAAAAAAATATGTTGTATTTGTAATTTAGTACTATTAAATTCTATTAATATTCTAAATTTTTCAACCTTCCCTTTAAACATACATATCTTTGCAATCCTCAGCCAAAAAATTGGAAGTCGCCCGCCCAAATGCTTAGTTATCGGCCACAACTTTCGGCGCACTCATACAAAACAATATTTCTCATATATTTTTCATATATTTTAAGAGTGTCTATATATATTGGTCACGCTTGTTGCATTCAAGCAGCGTTTGTCCACGCACCATTCCTAATTTTCTATAGAACCATAACCATCAACAAACAATTCTAGACCATTAACCAGAAAGTGTAGTCCTTTTCAAAGTCCTGCCCAGCTCGCACTAGGCTTCATGCAACGTTTGTCGTTAACCAACAAGAGGCGGTGTGGAACGTTTATTGTTTATTTGCCGCTCTTTGTCAAACGTTATGGTTTGCCCTATATTTCCACTTGAACACCACTCCTTTCTATTTGGTTTTGTTTTTGTGTTAGCGCCACCCTTTTTATTGCGGCTGCTGGCAGTATAAATATAGGGTGATTTTTAAGAGCTTGATAACTTTTTAAAAAAAAAACGCATAAAATTTGCAAAATCTCATCGGTTCTTTATTTGAAACGTTAGATTGGTTCATGACATTTACTTTTTGAAGATAATTTCATTTAAATGTTGACCGCGGCTGCGTCTTAGGTGGTCCATTCGGAAAGTCCAATTTTGGGCAACTTTTTCGAGCATTTCGGCCGGAATAGCCCGAATTTCTTCGGAAATGTTGTCTTCCAAAGCTGGAATAGTTGCTGGCTTATTTCTGTAGACTTTAGACTTGACGTAGCCCCACAAAAAATAGTCTAAAGGCGTTAAATCGCATGATCTTGGTGGCCAACTTACGGGTCCATTTCTTGAGATGAATTGTTGTCCGAAGTTTTCCCTCAAAATGGCCATAGAATCGCGAGCTGTGTGGCATGTAGCGCCATCTTGTTGAAACCACATGTCAACCAAGTTCAGTTCTTCCATTTTTGGCAACAAAAAGTTTGTTAGCATCGAACGATAGCGATCCCCATTCACCGTAACGTTGCGTCCAACAGCATCTTTGAAAAAATACGGTCCAATGATTCCACCAGCGTACAAACCACACCAAACAGTGCATTTTTCGGGATGCATGGGCAGTTCTTGAACGGCTTCTGGTTGCTCTTCACCCCAAATGCGGCAATTTTGCTTATTTACGTAGCCATTCAACCAGAAATGAGCCTCATCGCTCATCGGACACGGACGCGAAACACATTTCGAACCGAACACTGATTTTGGTAATAAAATTCAATGATTTGCAAGCGTTGCTCGTTAGTAAGTCTATTCATGATGAAATGTCAAAGCATACTGAGCATCTTTCTCTTTGACACCATGTCTGACATCCCACGTGATCTGTCAAATACTACTGCATGAAAATCCTAACCTCAAAAAAATCACCCAATAAAATAAAGTTTGCCCGACTGCAGCGGTGCATGCGATAAAATGGACTTTTCCCTATTTTATTAAAACAGCAGTGTGCTTTTAAAATACGGGAAATATTGCAAAATAAATATGCAAAGAGGAAGTTGTATTGTAATAAGCGAGTATGTGCCGTTATGAACTTATATATGCGAGTTAAATTTTTGTTGCATTCGGAAAAGTTCTTCTAAGCAACGTTTAAGGGCATAATGCATTGCTCTGTTTAGTACAGGTATAGTGAGCTGCTGTCACTTGAGAGGGAGTACTAGTATAGTATAAAATATAGTACATACTTATATGCTATATTCTGTTGCCTTTTTATGGAAATTTATAAATCTCTTTCCCACCAAATGAAAATATACAACGTTGGCTACATATCTGCTTCTCCTTTCAGGCTTACACTCTTAAAGAAAACATCCTACAAGCTTAACTTTAAATTTAGAACACTGCAGAAGTGCTCTAGCAATACAAGTATTGTAACCAATATTTGAAGGATGTATCTTAAAAAAAAATTAATGTCAAAGTATGTTCTTGTCCGCATTAAATTTGAAATTTCTATGTATTTTGTTGAAATAAGTAGGGAACCTCGAAATGGATCACCATTTAGCTTATGATCAGTATGTGATCAATAATGCTTTCAAACCATTTTCTGAGAGCGATTAAACGCCTTAATATTGTATTGTGTGTACAAATAAATTACAAAGAAAGAACTATGGCAACTAAATGAGGCAATTAGGATTCTATGATATTAAGGGGGTATTCTAGTCTAGAAGCATGAATTTAAGGTAATTTTTAAAGTGACGTAAAAAAAAGGCAATTAATATTTTTACTATACAGTTTTTACTAGTCATTTGTTAATTTTAGAAGAGTAGAGAAAAAAATTAAAAAGTAAAAAAAAGTAAAAAAAAAGTAAAAAAAAAAAGGAAAAAAAAAAAGTAAAAAATTCCAAAAATTATGAGCTGACGAAGTGGGGTCTCTAAAAATTTCCACGTGACCATGCCCATGATTTCAACCTTCCTAGTTAACTGAAACCAAAAAGAAAAAAAGATTATTAATCTACAATAGAATAATGTCGCAATGGCCGGAACTACGGAAAAGTGGGGAAAAAATTTTTTCACAAAATGCCGACTGCCTGAAAAAAAAAGTTTTTTTGGATCACATTTTCTGGCTATTTAGAATTTTTTGAAAATAATTCAAATAAAAATTTGGGGATGAGGCTAGTTCCAACCATAGACAAGCCTATAAAGAAGGCTCTATAGAAATTTCAAGTAATTCGGTCTAGTAGAACCTGAGAAATCGTGGGTATCGTTCCGAAAAAGTCAGTTTTGAGAAAAACGCGTTTAAAGTTTCCCTCATGTCTATTGTTCAATTAGTTCCGGCCGAACCAGTTTGGATGCCGGGTCAGAAAAATGCCTATATCTCCGAAAATAATTTGAATTTCGAAAAATCCTCTTGTACACATATTCTTGAATAGTTAAACTTTGAAAATATAAAAAAAAAGTTTCGATTTTTTTAAATTTCTAGACTAGAATACGCCCTTAATCGAGTTCCAGCAAGATTAGCAAGTTTTTGGCAAAAAGTAAATTGTAGAGAGAAGAAAACATAGAGAGAAAGCGAAAAACAGAGAGGGAAAGTGAAAGAGATGGCTGTGTGAGAGAGAAAAAAACATGGAAAGAGCGAAAGATGGAGAGGTTGGGGGAGAAGGAAAGTTAGGGCGAAATATACAGAGAGAGAAAAACAAAAAAGCTGATGAATAAAAGCAGAACATTTACACCGAATTATTAGCATATTTATATTTAATATAAAACCATTCTCAGAATATTAATATTGTTTTTCTATAAACTTTTATATCATTGCAGCGCTTGCAGCAGTATAAGCAACAACAAGAAACACAGCAAAATCCATTACCGATGTCGGGTAACTTCAGCACTGGACGGGCAACAAACCAAAACAATGCTTATGCGATCAAGCAAGTATCCAATGATGATCTTGCAGCTGAAGATGGTCAACACGCCTTGCCAGCCAACCCAGTTAACGCCAATGTGAATAATCGACAAGCAGGCACTTTGCAAGAGAATGCAGAGGAAGATGAATATGGTGCAAATAATGCTGACACCGAAAGCTACAAAGCGGACAATGAGGATGCCGCAGCAGCGCTAGTGTAGTCAATGGCAAACGTTGCCAATACAGGCCACATTTTAAGCGTACCGCCAGCAAGAGAGAGCGAGCCACCGGAGGAAGATGATTTGCGTTACAACAGTAGCAACATTACAAGTATGTTAATAATGTGACAGTTAACGATGCGTCAGCGCCTAGTCAGACATACAAACATAAATTGTCTGGAAGCAACGTTCGACGGAGTGGCAACACAGTTCCAAATTGGCGACAAAATGTGTTTAGTCAAAAAACTCTGCGCAGCACGTCAAAGTGACGAGTTTTTGCAATGGTATCGCAATTATCTGGAAGGTATTTTCCCAGACGCGCGCTCTGAAGGTGAGTGGCGACAAGCTGACGATTTAAGCACGAGGCGTCAAGTGCTGGTCTAGAGTTACCACGAAATCGCAATAAAATGGCAAATCAGCAGCAGGCGCAACAACAACAGGCTACAAGCAATAGCAGTAAAGAAAATAAATAGAGGGATGCTCGGTAATCCTCCCACACCTTATTTCAGCACCTTTACATAGGAGAAAGAATCATTTTGACGATTTTCTTCTCAAAAACCGGCGATTTGGAACACATTTTTATTTTTCTAAATTTCTGTGTAAATCCAAATTTATTTTTCTTTAATAATAATATGCCCCATGCGATTCTGCAAATTTCTGCATTTTTATTTTTTCTCTACGCCCATTAGTTTAGAAGTTATAAGCATTTTTGTATTGCTTGCATTCGGCGGCTGCTTGCTGCATGCTCCTGGTCGCCTGGTAGAAATCTGAGATTTTGGCACCAAATTGAATGCAATTTTCAGCGGCGGCACCGGGATGAGCTGCAAATTTGTAGCATACGCAAAGGGGCGAAATTGGGGGTACGGATGTGGGCATATATAACGGCCGGAAATGGGGCAGGACCTCGACCGGAAGCGGAAGCTGACACCCACTTCCGGCCCGACAGCGAAACCGGAAGTTATAACCCGGAAACGGATGTCCTGAGCCGGAAGCAGAAATGGTCCCACTTCCGGTCTGTGCCCGAAACCGGAAGTCATGGACAGGAAGCGGATGTGTCGGCCCGGAAGGTTGGTGCAATATTTACACTTCCGGCCAAGAACCTGCCCCATTTCCGGCCGTTATATATGCCCACATCCGTGCCCCCAATTTCGCCCCTTTGCGTATGCTACAAATTTGCAGCTCATCCCGGTGCCGCCGCTGAAAATTGCATTCAATTTGGTGCCAAAATCTCAGATTTCTACCAGGCGACCAGGAGCATGCAGCAAGCAGCCGCCGAATGCAAGCAATACAAAAATGCTTATAACTTCTAAACTAATGGGCGTAGAGAAAAAATAAAAATGCAGAAATTTGCAGAATCGCATGGGGCATATTATTATTAAAGAAAAAATAAATTTGGATTTACACAGAAATTTAGAAAAATAAAAATGTGTCACAAATCGCAGGTTTTCGAGAAGAAAATCGTCAAAATGATGCTTTCTCCTAAGTGAGGGTGTTGAAATGGGGTCTGGGAGGATTTCGAGCATCCCTCTATTTATTTCGACCCTCAGCAGTTGATGATTTGATTTGGAAGTAACAAGGCGACTTTGGGGGAAGTTAGCTGCCAGCTAAAGAATTTTTTAATTTTTTACTTTTATCATTACTATTATTTTTGTTTATTTTCTCACTGCAAATTCGCTGAAGCCACTGAAGATCGGAGCCTATTTGTACGGGTCTAAGTAACCGGAACGTGGCCGGATTTTTATCGAAATTTCTTGAGGAATGTTTTCTGCGCTACAACAGCATTTGTATTAAAATACGTGAAATTTTTTAGAAAAATGTATGCAACAACAGTATATCGCTTACCTTTAAACACCTGCTCAATCAATGGGAAATAATAAAGATGTGTTTAAAAATTTTAAAATTCTCTGCATAGTTTTTATTTACTTTACATTGTAATATTCAGTAGAATGAAGTAACTTAACTTTTACTTAGAAATTATCACAATAAATAACAACAAATTAAAATACGGTATTTTTCTTGGAAGAAATGCGTACAAACATAAAGAATTTATTTGTTTAATAGTGTTAACAAAATATATTAAAATTGCGAGAGCTACTTAATAAATGCAAATAGACGCTTTATGACTTGCAGCACCAATAATCGAAGTGTTTTCTAACAAAAACATTTATGCTACGGCTTTTTGCTTATACCATAAATTACTGTTATCATGATGAAGGTATCTATGTAACCGAATTTCGATGAAATTTTTGATTGTCTGCTGCAATTAATTAGTGACGTGACTTTGATCTCAGCAGTCGTTCTTCTGTTTGTTTTACTTCGCTGCAGCTGCAACTTTTAATTCATCATTGAATAATTAAATTTTTATTTTATTTTATATTGTTTTTTCGTGTTTGGTTTTTGGCCACAGCCCAACCGACCTGACCAAGGCCAATTTACTTTGTTTAGCATAAATTTTCAGCCTTCAACAACTTTCGCATTTGCGCACCGCTCCCTTCCCCTCCGGCTCTCTATTTTTCTCTGGCGATATGCACGTAGGCCACCCTCGGCTGTGAAATTACCGTTAACAGCATTTTCACTACCATTAAAAATGTGTGCATTTCAGATAACGGGAAATTTGCGACCTTCCAAATTGTACCGTTCCACCCAACGTTGTCCGTTAGCTGCTGCCTGTTACCGCTGGCTGTGCCTCGGTGAACTTGTATTGTGTTGTGGCGCGTCTCTATATAAAATTTATTGCTGTTGTTGTTGTTTCTGTTTGTTTGTTGTTATTTACATTGTTGGTTGCGGTTGAAATTTTAATTTGATTTGATTTCGGTTTTGCAAGTTGAGTCACTTTGTGCCGTTCCGAATTTGATTCGTATGCTTGGCTGTTGAAAACAGAAATGCACTGTAAATACGCATCCACACACATATGTATATGTGCGTATATATTTATTACCCATACAACTGTAAATGTTTATAATTGTATAGAGTTAACGTTGACGCTTTTGGTTATCAGACGGTCTGCATAACTGTCAAAAAAACCGCAATGTTGGCAACAATAATATTCATTTGAAATTGTATGCCAATCGAAGAGTGCAACTGGCAAGCACGCACAAGCGCCAGTAGTTAAAATACATATATACACTCTTGAATGAGTTGTTTGATAGTACATAAGTTCACTGGGTGACGTTGGGTTAGGTTATGGTAGGTTAGATTATATTACGTTAGTTAAGTTAGGTTATGTTAGCCCAAATTCGATTAGGTTAGCTTAAAATAAGTGAGCTTTGATGAGCTGAGATTATATTACTTTAAGTCTGATGCTGACGTTTGCTTTGTATAGGTTATGTTAGACCTACAAAGGTATGATTGTGATTAGTTTACAAGGTTAGGTTGGGTTATTTTAGGTTTCAAATATGATTAACTTAATCCTTAATAGTAATTTAGGGTGGTTGTAGGTGGATGCAGGTGAAGTAATTAGGCTGGATCAGCTCAAGTTAAGTTAGGTTGTTTTAGATTAGGACAGGTTATGTTAAAGTATGTTTTATATGATGTGGCTAAGATAGGTTATCTCGGCCAGAGTTGGTAAAGAGGTTAGTTTATAAAGCTAGGTTAGGTTTTTCTCAAAAGAATGCACCCTCAAGTTCCAGTAATGCTGACTCAGCTCTTTCGATTGCATTAAGGCCACGAAATATTGTCTAGGCTATAAATAAAACTCCACAAAGCTGGGCAAAGCAGAAAAAGCTGTGCTCTAATGCAACCCTACTCGTAAAACGATTAGGTGTTCGAGGATTACCGCGCTTATGAGGGCTAGGGAGATAAATAGGTAGGAGTGCTGTCATATTGGGCTCAACTAGCGTTGGATGCGGCATTTTGATGTCATATTCTAAGTTGTCACAATCGTGATTCCTTGTGTCATCGTTCAAACTATTTTGAGCTCTTAGTGAAACTACTTATTATGCTTTTTGTAGACAGGTATTCAAGATTTTGTGCTTAATGAATTACAAGTATTTTGTATCGGATTTGTGATAGAGCTGCGCATTACAGATTTAGTGAAAAACGCCAGTGCCCCGTTATATAGCTGTAAATCTGTATACACCACAAAATTGCCGGACCCATTTTATAAGTCCTTTGTTCTAGTCTTGGGTGAGATAACTCACTTTAGAACTTTCCCAGCGAACATGGTATGAATACCGCTTCGGATTCATCTAAAGATGCTCCCAGTTTGAAGAATTCGTTGGCTTTTTCTTTGCCGAAAATATACCTTTGAATGATAAACCAAACTATAGACAAGTGGAGTTAACCTGCCAGTGAGCTTGAAGCCTTCCAGCAATTGTGAACCAGGCTGGAATAAATCTGCGGCGTCGATGAGGCCAGCAATGCCACCCTGCTATCTGTGTATATGGTTGCTTTCTCTATCTTCCCATAGTTATTAAATAGAACTCGACAGTGCCTCTCAAAACCTAGTATTTCTACTTGAAAGATGCTGGCTGAGTATGTAGTCTGATGGAGAGAGAGAGTCCACAAGATCATTGGAGTATAAGCCTGCATCTACTTTTAAGTCCATTTTGGACCCGTCAGTATAGATAGAGGTACTCTACTCCTCAGCTACTAAATATCTACACTATTCACGTCTGGAGCGTAACATCACCTTAAAGAGACTGGTGTAATCTAAACTTGGGAGAATATAGTCTGGTTTACATATACTTGCTTCCTCAGGATGACACTTCTCCATAATATTTTCGTTTACAACTGCCTAATTCGTTTAATTTTATAATAGAAAATGCCGTCACTTTCCGAGTAAAAACGTACACGAGCAGATCAGGAAGATATTAAGCCCGGTAACTCTTGCATAGGTTACCCTTTGTTTTCTATTTTCTTTTCTGTTAATATATTGTTTTTTTTTTTTGTTGCTCGGTGACCAGCAGTGCTCCATATGTCAGATTTATTTCAGAGCCGGCTGTATATAGTACATACAAATGACTTTATTTAGTTTAAGGACACAATTTCTGCTTAGTGTCCTTTTTAAGTGTATAAGCTTTCTTCTGATAATTTTTTCAATGTTAATTTTCTAATCCAGTTTGGCACGATTTCAATCTCTAAGCATTTTGCTAACAAGTACAGAGAAATTGTTGCGCCACAGAGATATTTTGGTTTCAAATAATTTGGTTTTCGTTGGGAAAAGCAACAGTTCTGTTTTAGTAAGGTTTTCGCCTAGTCTGTTTTTCGATATAATTTTCGTGGCTCTGTTCCCATAATCTGACTGATTTCAAAGACTGTCTGCATATGCTACTGTTTTCACTCCTTCTTCATTGATTTCAAGTAGTATTCTATGCAACATCAACACCCATAAAAGCAGTGACAAGATCCCTAATTGAGGCGCGTCTCCATTTAGGTAGCTTCTTAGTGTTGCTGGCGCATTTAATGCTATTGATTAGATTAAATATGAGCTAAGGTTAGTGTGAGTCAGTATTTGAAGCTACATTATATAATTTCAAGTTTTAGCAAGCTCTTCGCTTTACTACTTGTATGTGTGCAGCTAAACGTTCGACATGTACATCGTTTACTAGTGGAAAGATTGGGGAGTCCATTCTGTTGCAAGGTGGCTTTAATAATTAATACTTATTATGGTAGGCTAAGGACTTTTAAATTGAAAAGGTCTGGAATATAGTATTATATAATACATATATTAAGAAACTATTTTAATTTTTTTGGTATTTTTTCTAATCGACATTAAAATTTTATGCCAATTTCCATTAGGACTAAATTTTCATTTATAATGATAGCTGGCAAATTTTAATGCATGCCACATTCATGTTACATATAAAAGTGAAAAAAGAATATTTTAAAATATTTTAAAGAGTCAAACAAAAACTAACAGAAAGTGTGCTGTAGCAATAATATTGATTTTTAGTGGAAAATAATAAAAACAAAAAAATGTTAAAAGACTGAAAAATTTGCGTAAGCGAAAAAGGCTTCAAATGTTTACACCAGCTACAAGCACCCAACCCACTTATGAATACACCATGTACATATATGTTTGTACATACGCATATGTACATATGTATATGTATGTGTATATGTAGTTTTTGTTTCGTTTTGTATAAACTGTTAGTTTTGCGTGTCTGTTCACCAGAACACTCACGCAAATATTTGTAAGTGCGTATATTTTTAGAAATTCCATTACTCGCCCATATCGTATAGGGCAAGGTCAGTTCAAAGCAGGTGTCGATTTAAATTAAATATTTGATTGCTCTCAACATACGTCAGACATTTTTTCGTAAGGCAACTAAATCGAAGGGGAGTTTATAAATAGAGTATTTACATATGGACACGCAATAAATTTTATTATACACGAAAGTAATTTATACAATTTGAATTTGGAAAGGGTTAATTTGTAGACATAAAGAAACAATTTGGAAAGGGTTAATTTGTGGGCATAAAGAAAAATAATGGTGCGTAAATTAGTTAAATGAAATGAAATAAAAGCAAGAAAAAATTGTAAAAACGGGTGCATTAAAGTTAGAATACACTTCACAAATAAAAACTTGCCATACAAGAACATTATTTCGAACGTTCAGTTTATATGGCAGCTATATGCTATAGTTGTTCCATCTAAAAAAAAAATATCAAAATTTTATAGCGCAGCTTGGGACAACACTTTATGCCGAATTATGTGGAGATTTCGCTTCAAATAAAAAAGTTTTCCATACAAGGACTTCATTTTGGTCGTTCACCTTGTATGGCAGTTGTATGGTATAGTGGTCCGATGTGAACAATTTCTTCGGAGCTTATAACAATGCCTTGGATATTAATCTGTGAAAAATTTTGTGAAGATATCTGTTTAAACAAAAAAGTTTTCCATGGAAGGACATGATTCCGATCGTTCAGTTTGTATGGATGCTATGTGCTATAGTTGTCCAATCTGAATAATTTTTTGGTGGATTATAGCAATAACCTGGATAATAATTTGTACACAATTTCTTGCAAATATCTCTTCAACTAGTAAAGTTTTCTATACAAGGACTTGTTGCCGATCGTTCGCTTTGTATGGCAACTATATGCTATAGTAGTACGATGTGAACAATTTCTTCGGAGCTTATAGCAATACCTTGGATATTAATCTAGACAAAATTGTGTCACGATATCTTTTGAGATAAAAGAGTTTTTCGTAAAAGGATTTGATTTCGATCGTTCAGTTTGTATGGCAGCTATATGATATAGTGGTCTGATCTGAACCATTTCTTAGCAAATTATAGCAATAGCTTGGAAAATAGTTCGCGCCAAATTTTGTAAAGAAAACTTCTCAATGAAAAAAGTTTCTCATACAAGGACTTGATTGCGAAGGTACACTTTGTTTGTATGACAGCTATCTGCTGTAGTGATCCTATGTCGGCGGTTCCGACAAATAAGCAATAATTAAATAATTTTCTTGCTGAAAAAAAACATTGAAAATTTTTAAGTGGAAATCTCATAAATTGAGCGACCAGCTGGCGTAAATTCAGATGAACAGACAGAAGAATATAACTAAACTGAGACTGAGCTTGTCACGCCGATCATTTATTTTATACTACGTATTTTACGACTTATTCAAACTTCTTAGCAGAACAAACTGGCTATACGTTTAGGTTATAAACACATTTCATACTTTTTGTTTGAAGCTTATGTTCCAACATCGAGTCTGTTGAATTTATCGCTAAATTTTTTTGGGCTTGGCGTGCAATTTTAATCGTCTTTAACCAGTGAAAAACATCCGTCTTTCACTTGTACAATTTTATTCGTCTTTAACCAGTGAAAAAACATCCGTCTTTCGCTTATTAAAGTGTTCACATGAGATTGCTCATGACTATTTTATAAAACACTTATTTAATAATATATGTATAGCTTTTCATATTACTCACTGCAACTATGCGCCTCTCTAGTAATTTTGTTTATCTTTCTACTCTATGCTATAAATTTAGCAAAACACTTTAATGAACATGGAAAGTACACACAGAAATAACTCACGAATTAAACGACTCGAGTCGATGGGCGACGCCAACAGTATTTACAGCACACACACATACACTTTTATGAGTACATACATATGTATGTACATCCACCAGCGATAGCCGCTGACCGAGCGCGGCGAATCAATAGACAACGCGGCGACCACAACACAGAACAGAGAGACAGTCGAAAGCTGCGCACAAACAAAAGCAAAAATGCCTGAAATTATAAATACATAATGTAAAATTTTCGTTGCCTTTACGCCATGAAATTGCTATTTATTTTTAGCGTCAATTTTTAGTTTTATTTGCCACTTTCTCTCTCCCTCCCCCCTCCACACACACTATCGCGCACAATTTCTTCCACTTGTTTATTTTAATTATTCACATTCGCGTGTTTTCCTGCACTCGGACACTGCCTGCTCGCGCTTTATTTATTTATTATTATTGCCTTGTTTGCACAGTTGTTGTTGTTGTTATTGTTGTTGCAACTTATTCATATTCTATACCTTTTTAATTGCACTTTATCTGCACTGGCCGCACCTTATCGCTCACCACCAGCCGATCGTTGTGGCGTGTGTGTCTGACACTTTGTAGCACCTTAATGCTACATAGTTGCTACTATTGTTGTTGTTGTATGTACTCACATGTACTTAACCACCAATGACAATGGCAGCAATAACGCGCTTGCTTGTTATCTCGCTGCTCGTTAAATGTGATTTAGCTGAGCGTTTTACTTAAATGCTGATTTGTTGACTGCTTTCAAGTTGATATGACTCGTTTAATTACCTGTAAATGGAGAACAGAAAGCCGACAGTTAAAAATCTATTTAAGTTTTCATTCTCATGATTGTTGTTGTTGTTACAGCCACTTAATTAAGTGTGCATATTATTTTAAGTGTGTGTGTGTATTTACATATCTATTTATTTATTTAATTATTATTTACGAGCTGCTCGCTTAGCTATTTTCATATGCGGCACATATGGGAAATTTTCATGGCACTAAGGCATGACTAAATCTTTGTATTTGCAGTTTATTTATTTCAACAAAATAATTAAGTATTTGTTTACCACATTATTAATATATTTTCAACACACTTTGTTGGCGCGAGTTATTCAAAATTTAATATGGTGGCCAGCATTAAAGTAACAATATGACATCAGAAGATAAACGGAAATCAGAGGGCAGCTGTGCAGGAAGTACTAGGGCGATTAGGTCATATCTAAATTTAATTAATCATTTAATTGACCATACAGGTCTTCATGCGGAAAGTATAAACATTTTCTGTTAAAAGAATTAAGAAGAAGGTCCCGAAAGAAAGGCTTTATGCTCACTGGCAACTTAAGGGGTATTCTCATGTAATTACTTCGAAAAATCGATTTTTTTTATTTTGACAGTAAAACCTATTGAAAACATGCTGTGAAAAATTCAGACCGAAATTCATAGCGTTTAAGGGGGTATTCTAGTCTAGAAGCATGAATTTCAGGTAATTTTTAAAGCGTTGTAAAAAAAATGCTATTAATATTTTTACTATCCATTTTTTATTAGTTATTTGTTAATTTTAGAAAAGTAGAAAAAAAAAATTAAAAACTAAAAAAAGTAAAAATTTTGAAAAATTATGAGCTGACGAAGTGGGGGTCTCTAAAAATTTCCACGTGACCATACCCACGATTTCAACCCTCCTAGTTATCTGAAACCAAAAAAAACAAAAGATTATTAATCTAGAATAATGTTGCAATGGTCGGAACTACGGAAAAGTGGGAAACATTTTTTCACAAAATGGCGACTAGCTGAAAAAAAATTTTTTTTGATCACTTTTTCTGACTGTTTCGAATTTTTTTAAAATAATAAAAATAAAAATTTTGGGATGGGGCTAGTTCCAACCATAGACAAGCCTATAGAGAAGACTCTATATAATTTTCAAGTCAATCGGTTCAGTAGGACCTGAGAAATCGTGGGCATCGTTCCGAAAAAGTCAGTTTTGAGTAAAACGCGTTTAAAGTTTCGCGTTCCGGCCGAACCAGTTTGGATGCCGGGTCAAAAAAATCTCCGAAAATATTATAATTTGAATTTTGAGAAATCCTCTTGTACACATATTCTTGAAAAGTTAAACTTTGAAAAAAAAATCGATTTTTTTTTTTTAATTTCTAGACTAGAATACCCCCTTAATAAGTTACAGCTCATCGTCGCCGACATGTCATAAACGACGGTCTACCCAGCGCCATGACAAGTCTGCAGCTGCTACGTTTCTAAACGCATTTTTCTGGAATCATCATTTTTTGAAACTGTGATGGTCCTAAAAAAAGTATTCAACTGATTGCTTTAAAATAGTTATCGTCCCTACCAGAATTGTTTATTTTCGAAAATATTTTCATATTTTTTTTAAACGATTTTTAACGATTAACGATAACGAAATTGATTATATTTGGTAGGGATGATAGCCGCAGAACTACTGATTTCATTTTTTTCTTTTTCAGACAACATGAACAGCCGCTATCACGATGACCAGTGTACTACTTTTTTTTTGTTGGGGACTATTTTGATTTAAAAAAAAATATATTAAAATTGTAAACACGAAAATAAAATATTTTTCTATATTTCAAAATACAAATAAAAATTTATTAAAAATTTAAATGATTGAATTTTGTTGTCGCATAAAAAAAAATTCCTAAAAAGTAGTAAAATATATGCGTTCACATGAGAGTACTCCATTAACTTCATTGGTTCATAATTTGCGTCCTAAGGCACAGGGGAATTGGCCACACCAGATCCATCTTTAGTTGAACCCGAGACGGAGCTAAAGCCATGCCCGTTGGAAATGACTAAGAGAGACAGCTTTATACGTATGTTGAACGAACCGCACAGAAAAGAAGAAAATTTACAACCAAAGGCAAGTTAAGACTAGCACTTATTACAAAGGTCCAGGAAAAGTATATACAGGCTTACAGCAAGCATAAAATTATCGGCCATTTAAAGAACATGAGTTAAAAATTGCGCTTCCATAGCTGCAAACTCGTAGCGAGCAAGGAAAAGGTTCCAAACTTCCACTGTGAGTGCCGTGATGTACACAAATCAGACATCGAACTCTTTGAATCCATCAGAAACCAAACCTTGAATGTCTGTAACGGAGTTAGGTAGTTTCATTGAGGGGCCGAAATTATTTGAACACAACAATGAAATGTGATGTAAGTTATAAAGGTCTTACGATTGTGTATCTAAATGGCGCCATCAGTCTTACGATGGTGTATCAAAATGGCGCATCCAGCGCTAGTCGAAGACGCAGCATTATTACCTACCTACCCGTCAACCCATTTCGATAAATCTACATTTCCACCCTGAACATTGTATACTTACTACGTTTGCCACGAAGTTTGTAACACGTAGAATAAAACGTCTGAGACTCTATAGAATATATATCGTATATGTATAAATGATTAATATAAATTATCAGCCTGACGAGCTGAGTCGATTTAGTTATGTTGTCTGCCCATCTAGTCCCTCAGTTTATGAGATAACGACCTGCAATTTTGCACACGTCCTGTTTTTCCTCAAAAAACCGCTTACTTGTCGGAACCGCTGCGATACAAAATGAACGATCAAACAAAAATATATTAAAGCTTAATTCTTTGACGAAATTTGCTTCCTTGCAACCGAAGTTAAGGTTTTTTTTTTCTTCTTTAAAATTCAGTTCGGTAACAGCTAATAATATAATCGTTGAAAACTAAATTAAATTAAAAACTATTAAATATAAATTTTTTAAATTTTTTTATTTGAACGGAAAAAACAATTATGAAACAAATTTTCTTTTTATAGAGTGTCGCCCATAAAAAAATGTACTACAACTGGCATATATGTAGGTCATTGCTCTGGTAATGCATTGCATGTCATTTGTGGCGAGTTAACAGTAGATTAACATCAGCTGCTTTACATTGCCTGTATGTTTGCGAGTGTGTGTGAGCATATGCGTTAATAGTTCAAAAAATTATTTATTGGGTTAATTAGCTGTCACATTAATATAAAATCTTGTACACAAATATGTAATTCTCTGTTTTTTTGTAATGTGTGTGTATGTGTGTATATATTTGTTTTCAAGTGGCAGAAGTGTTATAAAAATGAATTTACATTGCAAATTCGCAATTTTATTGGCAGTGGAAATGAGATTTGTTAGCAATCACAAGCAAAAAGTATTCAATGAAATTACAACAAAATAAAAACAGTTGTGTTTACAAGAGGAAATTGGGTTTTTGGACATGTCGTAAGTAATATAATTCGCTTCTATTTAAAATAGAAAATATTTATAAAATAAAATATTGTACAACAAATTTTTAAAATGAAAGAATATAAAATTTTGTGTTAAACTTAAAAAAAAATCCCAAAGCCGTTAACGGAAGCTATATGAAGGGTATACATATATACATATACACACGTTTCCATACAAGAGCTTGATTTTAATCGATTGGTTTGTAGGGTAGTTATATGCTAATGTGGTCGATCTATAAAAATATATAATATCTAGGATTTTAGCGTTACCTTATACAATGAGCCAAGCTGAATTTTTATAAAAAAAAATATCTCGTCAAATAAAAGAGTTTTCCATACAAAGACATGATTTTCAACGATCACTTTGTATGACAACTATATGCTATAGTCGCCCGATCTGAACGATTTCTGCGACGATTGTGTCGCTGATTTTGACAATAATGTGTATTAAATTTGGTGAAGATATCTCGTCAAATGAAAAAATTTCTATGCAACACTCAAATCCGATAATGCAGTTTGTATGGCAGCTATATGATATAGTGGTCTGATTTGAACCATTTTTCAGTTGATTATAGTAATGAATTGTATAATAATTCGTGCTGAATTTCGTGAAGTTATCTTTTTAAATAAAAAAGTTTCCCATACTAGGACTTGATTCCGGCGGTTCAGTGTGTATGACAGCTATGTTCTATAGTAGTCCGATCTCTATGATTTCTTCAGAAGTTGTGGCGCTGCTTTGAACAATAATGCATACTAAATTTAGTGAAGTTATCGCGTCAAATAAAATTTTCCATAAAAGCATTTGACGACGACTGTTCAGTGTGGATGGCAGCTATATGCTATGTGGTCCGGTATTAGCGGTTTCGACAAATGAGTAGTTTCTTGGGAAGAAAATAACGTGCGCAAAATTTTACTGCTTAACTCCTTCTCCTTGATATTACTTCTGTTCTTCTCGAGAAAATGATTATTAAGTTTCAGATATTTTGGTTTTTGCCGAACTACAATATTTACCGTAGTCGTTGTTATAGCGAAAGTTTCCTATAATTTAAAGATTACTGTGTAACTGACGGTGGAGGCTGCTAATTTCTATTTGGTCTTCCAGACAAAAAATGAAGTATGGAGTTCTCAAGGAAAGTATTATTAAAAAATTGATGCTCAAACAGGTGAGATATCGAATTTACTGCTGCAATCTAATGAAACTTGTGGTTCTTTGAACATAATTTGGCAACCCGAAATTATATGTTAATTATTTATGTTAAATATAGTGAAGAAACGTTAGTTTTTCTTTAAAAATTTTAGAGTTTAAATTTTTGTACGACATTTTGATGAATTTGCCGGAAGCCATAAATATTTATTTTATTTTATGATATAATATTCTCAAGTTATAGACTTACACACTAGGCTATAGTTTCTAGTATACTGACTACAGGTAAGTCTATAATTGCACAACCCTAGTTTATCGCCCTTACTAATAGGTAAAAATTTGAATCTTGGTGATTATATTCGTAAATTAAGTCTATAAATTGAGAATATTATATCATAAAATCATTAAATTATATTTTTTATATGATAGAAATAAAGTTTAAGGAAAAAATTTTTATTCATTGTTGAAAATTTGACAATTTTTTTTTAAATAAATAAAAAAAATATTAAAAAAAATCGGCCCACTCCGGGATCAGCAGGGATAGTTGTCAAATTAATTGAAGTTTTTTTTGAGGAAAAAAAACAAAAAAGCAAAAATGGCGAACTTCCAAAAAATAACGAAAAAACCGATTATTTTATATAATTGATCGTGTTAAATTTTTTTCGTACATTTTTTCAAAAAGTTCATTCAAAAACAAAAATTAAAAAAAAAATGGTCCCCAAAAGTCAATTTCTACAAAAGTTATGGCTATTTGAAAATAAAAAAGCCATTTTTTTTGAAAAATTCATAACTTTTTTGAAGTTGGACAAAAAATTTTGAAAAAATTCTCAAAAATGTTTTTCAAAGGGTAGAAAAGGATGGATAAGTTTGAATAAAATCTAAAGGGGTCGGGTTGAAAAGTGGTCGATTTGGTATGGAAGGAATACCCCATATATGTACTTGTAGTGCCTTATAAACTCTGTGTTGCTCATACGCCATGGTGTAATACATGAATGCTCGGCCATAGGTATGATATAGTATAACTTTCAATGCTTATAATGTTTTTATGGAAAAAATTAATATGATATATTTTGTAGAGGACAAAATTTGGTGCTAGAATATGATTTTTACAAAATATTAGATTTGTTCCAAAAAATTTAAAAAATTTCTTTTCATATGGGAAACGTTTTGTGATTTAGTCACTGTTTAATTTGAAGATAAATAGCTTGTTTGCTTTGGATAAGTTTTTCAGAGCAAAACTTGAAACTTCATATTGTCACCTAAAATGTAAAACAATGTATCACCAAAAAAAAAAATTACTGTTAATTATAATAACCAAAATAAAACAATTTTATAACCAAAAAAAAAAAAAATCGGTAATCGCTGTCAGTTATAATTACCAATATATAGCCTTTTTACAAGAAAAACTCAAATTTTGTTTCAACATGAGCGTATAATAACCAATATATAACCAAAACTCAAATTTTTTTTGTATGATAACCAATATATAATATAAGTATAACCATTTTATAACCAAAAAAATTGAAAATCCCTGTCGAATGTAGTAACCCATACATAACCATTACATAACCAATATTAAAAATTTGTTTGATAACCAATATATAACCAAAACTAAAAATTAAGAGTAACCATTTTATAACCGAAATTCAAATTTTGTTTCAACATAAGTGTATGATAACCAATAGATAACTAATATATAACCATTTTATAACCAATACTCAAATTTTGTTTAAATTTGAGGTTTCTATTATATCGTTTTTTCCTTCGCTTGTAAACTTATGAAAAGTGATGTTAAGTTATTTTACATTTTAGGTGACGATATGTACTATATATTATCATGTACACGCATTTCTTATTGATCATTTATAAACATTTTTCGCCTTCATTTGAAATATAAAAAAGCTATTAAATGTATTTGTTGTCAAATGTCAACTAAAAGCAACAATTTCCGGCAATGACATTTCCTATGTTTTTTCACATTTTCTCGATGTTTTTAGATACGCCCTTCAAATTTACGCTGTTTCACTAAGAAGCTGCTGGAAGTTCTCGAGAATTGGCAGCTTGGCGCAAAGTTGGTTGACAGCGCGTTTCCTTCGTATGTCACATATATATTTATATATGTATATGTATTTATGTACACTTTTCATACTAAATATATCCTGTCAACCATACATAAACAGTTAGATGTGTGAGTTTATGTATGAGTGTGGAAATTTACACCCACACATGTGACACTTCCGCGAATGTGGCGCGTAAATTTGATTTATGAGCGCAATGTCGACACTTAATTGCCAAATGCCGAACTTGGTAGCACTTCACACATACAAATACACCAAATGTTTAAGTAAAAAGTCTCACGCCCTCACTTGCAAAGTCATACATGCAAACAAACACAGGACGCAAGGCAGTCCTTAAATACATTATTCCGTGTTGTTTTAATTGCCTCGCAGTTATGTTTTGCTATATGCATGCATAGACACATATATAAACTTCGAATGCAAGTTTCTGTAAAAGTAAGCGTTTCAAGCGTAAAATTGGTAGGCGAAACCGCTAATGTGTGTGCTTGTGTCTTTGACTATTTCTTGAATGTGTGGCTGTTCGACGTTATCTGTGTAAGTGTGTGTGTTTGTATGTATGTATTGTGTGTCTGTATTTTGCCAGCGTCATCACCCTTGGTGTTGGCAATTAGATGCGTCGTAAATCAGGCGTTCAATTGAACACTTTCAACAGTTTAAGTTTGCCGCAAAAGTTGGGCGTGTTGAGAGGCATGAAAACCTTTGTACTCCTATAATACATACATACATACGTGCAAGAGTGAACAGTGCGCATTTTGCTTATTGAAGTAAATTTATATTAATTTTAAGTAATAGAAAATAGCGCTCTTGAGCAGGTGATCGAGAGCTCCAACTCCGGAACATGAGGGATCTCGGAAGAAGCCAAAAAGGAGGGATTGAAGGCGAAGGTGCAGGAGACGACAGCGATCGGGATATGTAACCGCCTCGAGGGCAAGTGCAACCGGAAAGAAGAGGAGGTGAAACGCTTGGCATGCGGCAGGGAGGAGTTGAAAAACGGCCGGGCACACTTCACTACGCGTAATTGGCGCCATGCCTTGGATGCAGTGTTCAGGAATCGCATCGAGAAGTATGTCACTGAAAATAGGCAGCATTCAACGGAAAGCGAACTTAAAGCACCATTGAAAAAGAGGAAGTGCTGGAACGTAGCCGAGAATCTAGACATCATTTGATTGAACAGATGGTTTAGCGGAGTTAAAATCCTAAATTATAATTATGACCTTTCGCTGACATGGGCGCGTGAATCTGTCAGAATGATTCCGAATCTGTAGAAAGATGCGAAACTGGATTATGGATTGCAACAATATTCCACCTACCACAAGTCAATGGAATAGATACAGAGGCTCGTTGGGCTGTGCATAACAAGAGCAGTAAGAATCACTCTAACTGCCACTTATAGAAAAAGTGCGCGGCTGAACATCGGCAAGGCGACTATTGGCTGCAGGAGAATGTACACATACATACATGTACATAGGATCTTCGAGCAAAGATCGGTGAGTTATGGTGGATTGGGAAGCACAGATCACATGATCTCACTTTTCAATTGGGAGAGAGGGTTCGAGTAAACATAGAAAACGATGATTAAAATAAGGACTTGTTAGCAGCGCGAAACTTATATAACATGTACATGGATGAGATTGAATATGGAGGACGGTGGTAGTTGGAGCGGGGATATTTTGTCCAGAATTGATGCTTTTAAGCTGCCTCTCCATTTTGAGCAAAGGACTTTGCTTTAGAGTATAGAGATAGTTAAACAGAAATCAAGGTGAGGTTAAAGTTTCGTATATCGGTCAGCAGTAATTAGGAAAGCGGCGCCTAACACATTAAACATGTCTTATTCGAAAATTTGTTTTCACAGTGGGACCCTTGAATGCAATACTAACACTGATTGATCTCTACCACGTTCCACGACTACTGAATATCATTGCTCAAGCTATTGAATGCCTGAGTTTTGACATTTAGAAGTTGAAAAGAGCTTCATACTCATTTCTACTTGAATGAATTTCCTCTTAGAACTCTTTCTCTTCCCATATCACTAACATTTTCTTCTTCTAGATATTTGTAAAATCTACATAAATGGTTGTAATAATTTCAATTATTTATTATTTACTCACACCAATATGCACATCGACTTCCGCTTAAGTAGACATGCGATGACGCCATAAATGTGTGAAAATGAGTGCTCAGTAGAAGATGAAACAAAATAAAAGCGCTCACTTATTGCAATGCCAATGAAACAGTTCAAAGTCTTCGCTTCATAAAGCACGTGCCACACACAAACAGCACTTTGTGCAACAAACGAGTCGTTGTGGCAAACACAAATTGCTACTCATGCGTTAGCAACGAAAGGAAGAGACCTTCTAGGAAAATTACTGAATAATTAGTCAACTGGAATTCATATTCGAGACAGCTTTGCCGTTTATAAGCTAAAAAAAAAGTTAGAAATTAGGTCACTAACTAACTTTTTTTGGACTTAAATTATACTTTTTTAGACACTATTAAAAAAAAATAATTCCAAATAGTAAAGTAAAATTTGAACATAAAAAAATTATTGTCCGCTCAAATATGCAGTTTAATGTAGCCTGAAAGAGAGAGATTCGATTTTTTTTCTTATTTCCAGAATGATCAAATTTGACCCGGACTGGACTAAATTTTATTAATCACTCCAATTTAATCAAATATAAGTTAAATTAAGCCTGAAAGAGGGATACTCGATTTTTTTCCTTATTTCCAGATTTTACTCATGATCAAATTTGACCCGGACTGCACTAAATTTTATTATTATTTTTAGCATTTACTCAAATCTATGTTTTATTAAGCCTGAAAGCGAGAGATTCGCTTCTTTTTCCTTATTTCCAGATTAAACTCATGATCAAATTTGAACCGGACTGAATTATTATTCTTAGAATTTACTAAAATTTATGTTTTATTAAGCCTGAAAGAGAGGGATTCGCTTCTTTTTCCTTATTTCCACAATTACTCATGATCAAATTTGACCCGAACTAGACAAAATGTATTATTCACTCCAATATACTCAAATATGTGTTTAATAAAGCCTGAAAGAGAAATATTTTATCCTTTTCCCTTATTTTCAGAATATACTCATGATCAGATTTGACCCGGACTGGAGTAAAATTTTTTATTCAGTCCATTTCACTAAAATTGTACGAGTATTTAATGAAGCCTGAAAGAAAGAAATTCTATTATTTTTCTTTATTGCCAAAATGCACTCAGTGTCAAATTTGACCAGGACTCGTTCATATAAAATGCTCACGCAAGCCCAATTAATTTTTTTTCTTAATATATGTAGATTGGTATAACCTTTTTATGTTCGTGTGAAGTTTGATATCTACAAATCATATGACCAGTCCGGGACGAATTTGCTCTTGCATTTAAATTGTCAAATAGCCTCTTTTTGGGTGCACTAGACACTTTCCTATTATTTTATTACAAAGTCTCTACTTAAATTTCACATTTCTTACCGGGTCTACGGTATATTTTGCTTGTCTGCGTATAGTTCTGTAATATTTCTTCACTCACCCCCTCTCGCAGCCATAAAAGGCATTCGTCAATGCGTTATTCGCAATTGAATTTACTTATTTTAATATTCATTTGATCTCTAATTGATGTTGTTGTTATTGTTTTTGTGGTTGTGCGTCGTCCAACGAGTGATGTTGACGCGCAACGCGTCACACAGCCATAACTTATACACACACTGACATACATATATACATTTACATTGAATTTCGATGCGGTGAGGGGGGAGGGTAGGGTGCGCATACACCAAAGGCATTCCAAACTAACCAATTAAAAAGCAATCAAAATCGTTTTGTGAAAATCACAGCAAATAAATATTTTTCTTGCTTTGATGACTTTGAAGCGTCGAATATGCATAAATGCAGATATACAAACATGCATGCAGATGTATGAGTATATAATAGTATATGAGTGAATGCATGGATATACATATAACATATAGTATGTATGTATGTATGTACATATAGTCTGTACATAAAACCAAAGAGAAGTGAAAATAATCGCTATGTCAGGGAAAAGAGTTGTAAAGCAATAAAGTGATTGAGAAATATGCATAAATTTGTGTTCAATGTAACGGTATATATTGGTTCAATGAATATTTTCGGTTATACTTTATTGTTGTAAATACTCAATTCTTGTTGTATGAAGTAACAAAAATGTGTAGTTTTAACTCGAGCGACATAGTTGGGTTACAATGTGCAGGGTGGCATAACATTTGATGGATATTTTTTTGTTATTTTTTTCAACTTGTTTTAGTTTGAATGGGGTAGAAAAATAATTTGGTGTAATTGAAACATCATAGATACAAATTTTAGGTAGAGTTAGGTGGCGCACCCAGTGTCAATAAAAAAAAAAAAAAAAAAAAAAAATTACCATATTTCGATAGGCTATACTACCCAAAATAACATAGTCAAAATTTAATCGAGTTACAGCCTTCTACAGAGTCACTGCTCAGTTTAGTCAGCTCCAAATATTTTTTTTTCAAAACTACGTTTTCCAAATTCGCTTAAGTGATTACTGTGAGACAAATAATACCTTTGGTGGGCTAAAAATTTTCAAAATTCTGAGCAAAACTAAACTTTATATTTTAAAGACTGACATCACTTCGCTCTATGGGCTCTTGAAAAGTTCCAAGAATATCCGACGTGCCGAATTTTGTTCAGCGGTGAGGCCCATTTCTGGTTCAATGGGTATGTAAACAAGCAAAATTGTCACATTAAGAGCGAAGAGCAAACTGAAGAGATTTAAGAGCTGCAATTTGATCCCAAAAATACAACGGTTTGGTGAGGTTTGTCAGCCGGTGGAATCAGCAGTCCATATTTCTTCAAAAATAATACCGGCGACAATGTAATCGTCAATGGCGACCATTATCGAACCGTGATAACCGACTACTTGTTGCCTGAAATTGAAGCGCGTAATCTCGGCGACATTTGGTTTCAACAAGATGGCACCATTTCCTACACATCGCATCAATTAATGGGTTTAATGGTAGAACAATTCTTCACGTTTTGGGCTGGTCGATTGGCCACAAAGTAAAGTCTAAAGTTTATGTGGGCAATGCCGCTTCGGTTCAGACCTTAGACCACAACAGCAGGTGTGTCATTCACCAGTTACCAGTCAAAATACTCGATCGTGTCATCTAAAATTGAACTCAACTGATGGACCATCTGCGACCTAACCGCGGCCAACATTTGAAGCAGATAATCTACAAAAAGCAAATGCTAAAGAATGTTCATTCGAATGATAGGATAAATTTCCCATTCAATTTGAAGTTTCTGTGTTTTTTTCTTTAAAAAACTGGAGAACCTTGAAATGGATCACTCTTTGTATAAAAAATGTATTTACGTGAACTCAAAAACGAAAAATTTAGGAATAATATTTGGAAAATTTGGGAAACACATTAAAATAAAGCAAGCACATAATAAAAGTGGAATATTTTTCTGCCTTGTCAATAAATAAAAACATAAAAACGGCGACAAAGTAAATAGTCAGTGTCGCTGACTAATTGAGACCAAAAATTAACACCCAAAATATACAAAAAAATGACAAATAAAAAAAAAGAAAAATAAAAACAAAAGTAATACAAATAAACAAAATGCAGGACAATGAGCTATTTACACAATTTTGTAGGTGACAAATTGACGAAAATCCGCGCACAAAGCAAAAGTCGTAAAGACGACAAAATACGAAAAGCAATAATAAACAAACGAATTGTCAACACGAAGAATAATTTGTTTAGATTTTACTACGTAAATGAAGAAATAAAAGCGTCGACTTGTAAATAAACACAAACATAATTATTACAAAATTGTTTTCAATGCAACTACAACAAAGAAAACAAACAACAAATAGCAAATAAAAACCTAAGGAAAAATAATTAAAAAGCGCCCAAAGCAAATCACGCGAAAAATATTAAAATCTGTGATGTGGCGATGAGCAGCTTTTAATTTCTACAACTGCGCAATAGCAGCAAATGCCAAAGAAAAATAAATTGGAGCAAAAAAAAAAAAATAATAAAAAAAACAAGAAAATGAAAAGAAGTGAAAATAAATTAAAAAAAGGAAAGGAAAATCAAATCAAGCAAAATTCACGTGCAACCGACGGTAAACAACAGCTCCCGCAGCTGCTAAAAAAATAGCTACGTACACACACATACACACGTAGTTTTTGGTAAATATAAACAAAAATACGAAATAAGTGTATCTCAAATTTACGCACTAATTAGGCGCCGTAGCAGCGCGCAATAGCTGCCGCCGCGCGCTCACCTGTTGCTGTTTGCTCGGCGTAAGCAAAACAGAAGAAAGCACGATATGCTCGAGGGCTAAGACTTTTATTTGTTTTCTTTACAAATATTTGCTGTAGGCTTACAGCTAGTGACGTCATTTGCGTGGTGTAACAGTAATTGTTGGTTGTGTAAGCAGCGAGTATACAAAGTATCTTCTGATAGCTGAGCGGGTATGGGCAAATTCTTATATTTTAAGAAACACTGTTTGTTTAGGCATATTTATTTCATAAGCTGTAATAGTATTGCATAAAAGACATGGAATTTGACTAGAAATTACAGAAATCTTATGTGCGATTTACAATTTTTTAATGTGCTATATTTGAGTTTAATTGCGTTTGGTTGGTTTGGAAAAAATAGCAAAAACAAGAAAAAACGTGAACTTCGGTTCCACCAATCGGTCTTTGGCAATAAACCAAACTCTCTTCAAGCTTTAGAAGTCAATATTAAACGTTGTTACTCATGACATGCGACTTATTTTAGTGCAAAAAGTACTCAAAAATTGGGTTTAGCGAATTCGTTGCTGCAAAAGCAGTCGTGGACTCAATTTGAATGTTATATACAGACCTTATTTGTATTGCTTGTACTTCACTTAGAATAGAAATCAAGAGAAAATTTTTGGATTTCCTAAACAATTAGTGTGTTTTCAAAAATAAAACATATTACGCTTATTGGAAAACCCTGTATAATACCCTTCACAGGTATATTTCTTATAGCATAAAAGGTTATAAAATGATCCTTAACTCGATTTTTATCTTTCCATTTGTATGACAGCTATATGTTATATTGGTCGGATTTGAAAAATTTCTTCAGAGGTTACAGCGCTGTCTCAACGAATAATCCGTGCAAAATTTCTCGTTGATTTCTCGTCAAACAAGAAAGTTTACCACATAAGAACTTGATTTTTATCATTAAATTTGTATGACAACTATATGCTATAGTCGTCTGAATTAAGCGATTTCTTCAGCCGTTGATGCTTTGGCTTAGAAATTCATTCATGCAAAATTTCGTAACGATAGCTCGTCAAATAAAAAAGTTTTTCATACAAGAATTTGATTCCGATCATGCAGTTTGTATGGCGGTTATATGCTATAGTGTTTCGATCCAAATAATTTCTTCAGATATTCTACCGTTGCTTAAAAAAATAATCTTGGTCAAATTCCGTGACGATATATCTTCAAATAAACAAGTTTCCCATACAAAGAGCTGATTCCGATTGCCCAATTTTTATGGCAGCCATATGTTATAGTAGTCCGATTTGAATAAGTTCTGCAGATATTATTGCTTTGCCTTAGAAATTAACCCATGCAAAATTTCGGAATGATTTCTCGTCAAATAAAAAAGTTTTTCATATAAGGACCTGTTTCCAATAGTCCATTTTGTATGGCATTTATATGGTGGTCCGTTCTTAGCCATTCCAACAAGTAGCTTCTTCGGAAGAAAAGATCGTGTTCAAAATTCGGTCGATATCTCAAAGACTGAGGGGCTAGTTCACGTATATGCAAAAAATGGGAGTGTCGGACGGACATTGCTATATCGACTCATCTCATCATATACATTTTATAGGGTATCCGACATTTCTTTATGGTTGTCACAAGCTCCATGGTAATGTTAGAAAGTTTCTGACACTCGGTCATTGCTTAAAGAAAATTTTGTGTCTCGGAAATATATTCTTTTATTCACTCGTTTAATTGAGTAGAGTAGAGAATTTTAAGCATCTTTTAAAGTCTGATATCTTCTAAAGACTATGATTTATGGATCTTGCATTACTGTGAGGTCAAATCGCTCTAATATTATCTGATCACGGGCGTCAAAACTACAAACAATATTATTCAGGTCTAGAGTTGTAAGATACCTAGGTTATGCTAAATTTAAATCTTATAAAATTGATCATAAAGATTCTCATGAATCAACGAAGCGCTTTGAGCTGGTCACAAATTTGTTGAGGTGGCTAATGTCAGTTTTAGCTATGTCTCCTGGTTCGTTGAAGCTATAACTGCCATGATTTTTCTACCTAAATTTTGATTCTTTCAACTTCACCTATTTCCATACAACTCTGACGACTGAATTCTTAGCCTAACAGCTATAACGCCTTGCCATTGGACAATGTCCTGTAAGAACTCTTACCATTGCGGCGAGATGAACTGTCTAAGGGCTAGTAGTTCAGTAGATCTTTCGAGGCTAAAAGGATCTCACAAACGCGCCGGTCCATAGGTGCTGTGCTAGAAAGCATGATGACAGCTGAGATTCAAGATGGCAGCTGAGATTCAGCTCGTTCCCAGTAAGATTCCTTAAACTGATGAGCGTAAAAACTCTCAGCAGCGTCTTAGTAGCAAATTACTGAAACTGTAGAACTTTGTTGACCTCATGGGTAGTAGGATGTCAGTACGAGATTATCGACACTCCTGAGGTCCCAGATAAACTATTATATCTTTTAACCATTTCTTTTCAAGAACTGATCTGTTTTTGTTTTGTTAAATAATTGTAGTCTAAAAATCGAAATATTTGGTAAATCTTTTACATCTGCATCGAAATATTGACTTTACAGCAATCAAAAAATATATTCCGAAAATTTTTGCACTAGATCTGTTGCTTTGTTTAAAGTTTATTAGAATTGAACGACAGAATAGACGTTGTAGCTTCTCTCATTGGATATGAGATTTTCGGGGAACTGTAAGTGAAAATAAATATTCACTGTAATATTCCTTCCTCATTGCCATCAGTTCTTTCTCTGAATCCTTTGTCAGATACACTGAAAACCATGAAGTTCTCTGTTATCGGCAAACTTTCTAAGTGCATGTTGCTTGCCATTACAGCTTAGTTGCCACGTGGCGCTATAAAAAATATAACAACAACAACAACAAGTAAAGGTTAAAACACAACATCCGTGGACGCACTCAGCTAAGTCAACTTGCACCCAAACAGGTTGCGGTCTTAGTCAACGAAGCTGAAACTTTGCAGCCAACTAACTCACCAAAATGGCATTAAAATGAAAAATCAAAATTAAAAAACGGAAAAAATAAGAAAAATGAAAAATAAAAATAAAAAATAAAAGAAGTGCACAACAGCCACCTGCATGATTTTCTGCACTTACATAACAAATAAACTGCCGCCCAAAACATCTGCAAACACTTTAACCCACTAACCGAGAAACGGCGCCGCAAAGCAGCAACCAACCGAGAATGCCAGCCTGCAGGACGAGAAATATTAATGGAAAAGAAAGGCAATCGCCAAACGTCATAACCATTTTTTGCCTGTTTATTATGACATTTCCGGTTTATAACTTTGCATTTTCGCAAGAACAAAAAAATCACAAAAAAAACAACAGAGAAAAAATGAGAATTTGTAATAAAAAAATCGACAGAAGTAAAAAGGCATAAGTTGGAAAATCGTATTGTTGCCATGATGCGAATATAGATATGCATATATTTATTTACATAAGGGTGAGTCAAAAACTAAGTTTTCGAACTTTGGTGTAAAATGCACCCTTAAGAAAAATATTTCTGCAACGCTTAATATCCCTTTGGAGCTTAATTTAAAAAAAAGTCGATTATATAACGGATTATACAAACTTGCAATTTCGAAAAAAAAAACGGTAAATTTTATTAAGACTCATTTTATTTAATAAATAAATAAATTTAAAAATATAAAAATAAATTTAAAAAACTTTAATAATCAGCGATTCATTCAGGAAAATTTTCGATTTCTTGACCTTATAGTCAAACTACAGGAGAATGTCCGAAAAAAATGTATAATTTTTTTTTTTAGTCTTTTTTTTGTAAAAAAATTTTATATCAAAGTGTCAAAAATATCCAAAATTTATTCCTTCATTCATTCCTCTTCTTTGGCACTATAATCGTGAGTTGGTATTGGCCAAAATCACAAAAATTCGCCTTGCGAAGTTTCGCCAGTTGTACGTTCTAAGTGCAGACAGACTGCAATGCATTGTTCTTCCAATGGATGTATTTTCCACTCATGGACCTCGAACCGAGGTAGCTTTTCGCTGGCACATCATCTTTCATCCGAATAAAAGGTCCTAACCAGGGCTTTCGTTGAAGATTATTGGTGAAATAAGTATATGCTGGTTCTGAGATCTACAAAGATTTTCACTTTTTCTTTCGTTAATATTGTTCCGAGTCTTAAGTTTTTCCATTGTAAATAATAGCTGTCAGTAGTGAGGTAGTTTCTAAGCCGCGAGGAATGTTTTGGTGTGGCTTCCAGGTACTTTGTCTTGCCTTCGTTCACCGCAAGGCCAATTTCCTTCGTTTTTTGTTGTTTAAACTGGAAAAGGCTGCGCTGTATTATATTTAAGAAGACGTCATTCTCGCCAAGACGTCATTCGACGCAAGATCCGCGGGAGGAAACAGAGGAAGAGGAAGACCTTCCACGCCTTTGGAAAGACCAGGAGAGAAGGAGCTGGCTACACTTGGACGGAGTATCTACGGAAAGACTAGGAGAGAAGGAGCTGGCTACAATTGGAATCTCCAATTGGCACCAAATTGCGAAACGAAGAAACGACTGGCATGCTATTGCAAACTCGGCTATTTTTTATGTTCTTCGACCCCTTTTAAAACGAAAACTTTTCCTTGCAGGGATATTTTATACTTCGGCTCACCCTAATATGCATATAAATATGTAGCTGAGTTGACAGTTTGACAGGCTTGCGGTGGGTGTTTGCTTACAAAATGACCACAAAAATCATAAATTAATTTTTACATTTCGTTTTTCACGTAGTCAACGAAGCAGAGCAGAGCGCAGCCCAACACAGCAAAGCCTGGCGCAGCACAGGATAACTTCTGGCGCGTCAGTTTATTTATAAGGCAGAGAGTGCGTGTGCTTGTGTGCATTTTATTGCAAGTGTATGTGTATATGTTTGTATTTGCACGAAAAATTTTACTTGTGTGTGTGTTGTTGTGGTGTGTGCTGCGTGGTGACAGCTGTGGCAAATGTAAAATGGAAATCGTCAACATCAGTCACGTGGCATTAAAAAGGACATTTCTCATGTGCGGCCAGCATAAATTTCGCTCCGTTGCTGTGTATTTTATTATTTCTGCGCTTTAATATAGTTTTTTCTTACTTTTTTTAATTTTATATTTTGTTTTCTGTCATTTTGTTTCTCTTTTAGTTTTGTGTACGCGTGGAAAAATTGATATTTTCCGGTTTATTTCCAGCGGAAAAATGATAAATGCGTTTCATTGCTCTGTGCGCAGCGCAAACTTATAAATGTGTAAATACACAATATATATGTATTGGTGTGACATGCAATGAAAAGCCACAATTTGCCACGAGTGTGGAGAATTTAAATCAGAAATGAATTTTTTTGCTTATAAATTGAGTTATCAGTGTGTGAGTGTGCGCCTGCATGGCATATGGGCGGTGACCTTTCTATATGACCTGTCCAAATTGACATTCGATTGAAAAGTTTGACAGTACAATATTGATGACGTAAGAGCAGGGGTGGCGTTTTATTCTTTTCGCAGTTGGGAAGTGGAGTGAGCAGAGTCGTTAAGAGTTTGAGATGAAGCGTTGAACTCAACGGAAATATCATAAATGGTTGTGAAGATGTGATACCTCTGCTGCTACCTAATAAATTTGCGTAGGTTATGGGTTTAAAATCTCTCGTTTCGTTTTTTTATTTTTGAGCCGCAATCTGGAAATGAGAATATTATGATATTCGAGGTTTGAAAGAGATCAACAAAAGCGTTGTACTACTTTCAAGACTAAATGTATTTTCAGTCTCAAATATTGTTTTTTTTTCTAAAGACGAGTATTCAGTCTTCAAAGGTTGGATTATATTGAGCTATGGATGAAGTGTTGAGCTCAAGGACCCATCACAAGCTCTTCATATGTTGCCTCTGTTGCTTCCTATATTTTCAATTTGTAGTTCTCGAAGATCTTGAGAATATCCTGACCAACAAGAATAATTTGAAAGACATTAACAGAAGCCTTCTTATATTTTCAAGTTTTCAAACTTTTAAGTATTGCTTTTTTCAACATTTCTGAACATGTACTTATACTCAACCTTCAAATCTTACGATAGGTTAGATTATACTCACTGGCTGTCATACATAAATCTGCCAGTCCTTCGTAATACCAGATAGAGGTTCAGTTTAATACGAACTGACATTTAGGACGAAGAAGTCAACGCGTTCTGAGAATCTTAATAGAGACTTGCTACCTGATACTTCAACCAGTCTCTTGAGCTTCAAAGCTCTTAGATATCTAAGTCTAATTCTAATAAGCCCGGTCAAAACCAAAACCACAGGAGGTGTTCTAGTATCTCTTTAATACTTTTTTTTTGCACTTTCTGCATGTATTGTGAGTACTTATAGTATATCTATTCGGCTAGCATGTGTTGCCAGTAAGTTGTGACCTCTGGCCAACATTCGTTCTGCAGTCTTTTCAAGACTGTGATTAGAAAGCTTGCATGTTGTCTCTCCGTTTCCTTGCACATAATCTTCCCTATCCTGTCTACCTTTAAGGCATTCCATCTTGATCTGATAGTCTGTCAGCCCTTTCGGAAATTTCTTGCGTATTTTCCGAACTAGTTCGGTAGCTAAGCGGTTGGCACTTTTGGCAATCTCATCAGCTCTTTCGTTTCGCGGAATTCCTTTTTTGTCTGGAATCTAGTATATATGCCGCCGTCCGGCGCCCGCTCCTTCAGCTATTTTTGAACCGTACTTGTAGAAGTTGAAAGCTCCGCTGGTGTGTCGCGTACCCCTGCGCCATTCACCCTGTTTTAGTGTAACTTGACACCTGCTCTTCGTCACCTTTGCTGCCTCCATAAGAAAAAGAGTAGACGTATTTTAGGTCTGAATATATTAAATCTTCTCGAATCTAACTCTAACCTGCTCCAGTTTTCAAAATTTATGGTTATCAGATATTGATTTCATATACGATCGATTTATTGAGAATAAAAATAAACATTGTAACTGATAGTTGGAATTTCGAAGGTACTATTTCGTGAAAAAATTTAAAGTATTATAAAGTTTTATGTAGATATAAACTTAAATCTTCAGATTCAGTGATTTCATTCGAAAATTCAGTACTTAAAATAATAGTACTTCATAAACCTGTTGAGAATTACAATTGCTTGCGTAAATCGCATGGAATAATAGGAAATCAGAGGAAAAATTCATTTTTTTATAATGTATATGCCACCCTAATGTGTATATATGTATGTATGTACTATATACCACATATTGTAATAGCGTCCATTCCTCACACACACACACACTTCAAAATTCATAATCAAAGCCAAACGTTAGCTTTATCGCCACAACAACAAGTCCTTGTGACCCCACTCAACCTCAATCCGGAGCATCTTTGTAAATTTAATTGAATGAGCTTCCCTACAAACACTCCTTGTAACCGCATACTTGTCTCTACGCTTCAGAAGTTTTTGAGTAATTGTGAGATATTGAGTGATTTATGGAGTAACGTGCATCGAATTACCGAATTATTGTCAATAGATTATGTACATACCTATGTATAGTATGTATGGATGTGTGTGCATACACAATACGCAAGTGACGCGTGTTTGTCGCCTGCTGACTTTTGGGTGATAGAGCGAATGTCCTTTTCACAGCGCAGCCTCGACGTCGGCGCCGGCTTATTTATTGAGGCATTTAATTAATTGCAATTATAAATTACCGAATAATTAAACCGAAAATAAGACAAACAACCGAAAGGGCAGCGAGGTTGTGCGACAAATTTGATTTATTTGCACGACGAGTTAATTGGAATTTGTTGCTGGAGTGCAAGCGCTTTTTGAAGGTCGAATAATTATATTAAAATTAAATTAAAATTACAAAATTTAAACTAAAACTATAAAATTAAATAAAAAATTTATATTATATTTTTTTATGTAATTTTATAAAAATAAGCAAATAATAGAATTTTCAAAAAATTTGTATGTTAAAATTTCCCCAAAAATATCAATTTTAAAATTTTAGAAAGAAAATATATTTATTAAAAAAATTATAAAAAATAATATTTTACAGAAATTAAAAAAAAAAATATATATGTATATATGTACATATATTATTATTTTATAAAAAATTATTTATATTAATTTCTAAACTAAACTAAAAACTAAGTTTTTAAATTTAAATATTAAAGTTTCACAAAAAAATTTTCTACAAAAAAATAATTATTTATAAAAAAGATTGAAATTAAAAAAATACAGACATATATTGTAACTTTATAAAAAAATATTTTTATCAATTTCTTAAAAAAAACTTTGAAAGAATGAAAACATTCATAATAATATTAAAAAAATAAGTGAAAACTAAAATTTTGTAAAAATTTATTTAAAAAAGAATGATTACAAAAATTTATAATAAATAATATTTAAAATTAAAATATATATGCATATGTACATAACTACTACACTTATATAAGCATGAAAAAGAAATGTATGAAAAAAATAAAATTTTATAAAATATACATATATGTATATACATAGGTATGTATGTATATACTAAAATTTTATAAAAAAAATCATTGATATTAATTTGTTACAAATTAAATGTTTGAAAGTTAAATTTTAAAGTTCTCATATAGTTAAAAAATATATATAAACTAAAATCTTGTAAAAATTTATTTAAAAAAAATATAAAAATAATATTTAAAATAAATAACACTAATTTTATGAGAGTATGAAAATAAAAAAATCTGTAAAAATAACATTTTATCAAAAATTATATTTTTTATAATTTTAAAAATTATTATTTTTCTTTTAAAATCATTTAAACAACATAAATATTAAAATGATAAAAATAAATTACATTTTTAAAATTTCAGAAATTAATTTAAGCATTAAAATTTTATAAAAAAAATTACAAATCCTAAATTTTTTTTTTAATTACGAGTTTTAAAAATATTTTTTTTTTTATTCTAAAAACTTAAAAGAAACATAAATATTTAAATTATCAGGAAGGAAAATTTCGAAATTTTAAAATTTCAAAAATAAATTTAAACATTAAATTACAAAAATAATTTTTTTTTAATTTTTATTTATTTTCTTTTCACGAATTTATATTTATTTTTAAATTTTTAAAATTAAAAAAGATTAAATTTAAATTTTTAAAATTAAAAAAAAATATAAATTCGTGAAAAGAAAATAAATAAAAATTAAAAAAAATTTATAAAATGTATATGTGCACATATGTATGTATGTATATACTAAAATTTTATAAAAAAAGTCATTTATATTAATTTGTTAAAAATTAAATTTTTAAAACTTAAATTTTAAAGTTTTCATATAATTAAAAAATATACATATGAATATAAACTAAAATTTTATAAAAATTTATTTTTAAAAAATTTAAAAAATTATATTTAAAATAAATAACACTAATTTTATGAGAGTATGAAAATAAAAAAAATAATATTTTATCAAAAATTATATTTTTCATTATTTTCAAAATTATTATTTTTTCTTTTAAAATCATTTAAGCAACATACATAAATATTAAAATGATAAAAATAAATAACATTTTTAAAATTTCAGAAATTAATTTAAGCTTTAAAATTTTATAAAAAAAAATTATAAATCTTAAAAAATTTTTTTTTAATTACGAGTTTTAAAAATATTTTTTTATTCTAAAAACTTAAAAAAAAAACATAAATATTTAAATTATCAGGAAGGAAAATTTAGAAATTTTAAAATTTCAAAAATAAATTTAACCATTAAATTTCAAAAATAAGTTTTTTAATTTTTATTTATTTTCTTTTCGCGAATTTATATATTTTTTTAATGTTAAAAATTTACATTTAATTTATTTTTTAATTTTAAAAATTAAAAAAAATATAAATTCGTGAAAATAAATAAAATATAAAATTTCAAGATTTCAATTCAATTTAAACATTAAAATTTTATTTAAAAAAATTAGGAATTTTAAAAATAATTTTTTTTAATTCTAATACTTTGAAAAACACATAAATATTTAAAATACCAAAAAGGAAAATTTACATTTTTAAAATTTCAGTAATAAATTTAAGCATTAAAATTTTATAAAAATAAATACGAATTAAAAAAAAAAATTAATTTTAAAAACTTAAAAAAAATATAAATATTAATATGATTAAAGAGAAAAATTGGAAAATTTTAAAATTTCAAGATTTCAATTCAATTTAAACAGTAAAAATTTTACAAAAAAATTTAAAATTACAAAAATTTATTTTTTTACATACATATACATATGTATATTAAAATGATCAAAAAAAAGTTTACATTTTTAAAATTTCAAAAATAAATTTTTTTTACATTCATATATATTAAAATGATCAAAACAAAAAATTTACTCTTTTAAAATTTTAGAAATAAATTTAACCATTAAAATTTTATAAAAAAAATTTCGCATCTTAAAAATCATTTTTTTAATTACGAATTTTAAAAATATTTTTTTTTTTTAATTTTGAAATCTTTTAAAAATCATAAATAATAAAATTATTAAATTGAAAAATTTACAAATTTCGCTGAAAGTTGATTTAATTTTGCATGAAAACAACTCGCACACACACTTACACACGGACATAAGCATGAACGCGCACATTTCATTTCAATTAGCCAACTTTGTAATTGACCAAATCCAGCTACCGCCAGCCATAAACGCGTCACGCAATACAAACAACATTAACCGTTAGCCACCACTGGTCAGGAAGTAATAAATTTTCTTTAACTCACACGCATAGTCTGGCAACTATGCGCGCACACTATAGCCGCTATGTGGTGGCGATTTTCGCATTATTTTCTCGCTTGTTTTTATTGTTTTCGGTTTTTGCAAACAGTAGACGCCTACATTAACATAAAGTGGTTCAACAGTTGAATGACTGATATGCTTGCATATGTGTGTGTTTGTCATGTGTGTAATGCGCGCAAACGCCGAGAGCTATAAACTTAAATGCCGTTGGATGTCCAACGGCACTGGTTGTAAACTGGTGCAGGCAATAACAGCAGCGTTTACAAAAACAACAGCAGCAACAACACCACCAAGCACAAGAAAGACCGACAGCAATAAAGCAAAACACACAGGTGCCAATTTTACCACCTCTCTACCTGGCTGGCGGCCCACTCGTTTGCACTCATTCGATTTGGCTGGTTGTAAACGCATACACAAACACATTTACACTCTTATATACATACGTCATATATACTTACATACATATCTGGTGTGTATGTGATTATATTTTGCTTGTAATCGCATTTGCTCTGTTCAAAGATTTGTGGCAGCTGATTTGATTGCAATGAAATGGTTGACGTGCCGGCTGGTAGCCGCAATCGGTTAGGTTATAATGAATGCCTGGTGGGCAGCCAGGCATACATACATATTTTGCAATTAAATCGATTGCATGGTGCGCGCTGGTCTGCGTATTTTTTCGCCTGTAGCGAAAAGTGTCACCTGCATGCTGCTGTTCGTCGGCTAGCGGTAGGCGCTTTTGGGCTGTCTGTCGCTGGATAGACAAAATTGAATAAAGCAGAATTGAGACAAATGCGTAGTGTGTTTGGCGCTGTGTGGGTAATTATTTCCTGTGGGCCAGTGGTCGGCGGAATTTTAGACAACACTTTCAAGTTTTTAATGTAATATTTGGTGTGGAAAAGCGCTTATTTGCAATAGCAAGCTTTTTTAACTCGATCATACACGCTGAAGTATGTCACAGAATTTTTTTGAACCATACAAGCTAAGCTTAATTTTAAAGTTGTTGAAGCGTATATGATATATGTATAACTACTTTCAGTACATGAAAGCTCAGCTATTTAGACTTATTATTGATCTATTGAAAAGAAAAAAAAAAATGTACAGTAAAAGAGTTTTCCATACAAGAACTTGATTCCGATCGTTCAGTTTGTATGACAGCTATATGCTATCGTAGTCCGATCTTAGCGATTTCAACTAATGAGCAGCTGCTTGAGGAGAAAAGAATGTGTGCAAAATTTCAGATCGATATCTCAAAAATTGGAGGATTAGTTCACGTATATACAGAAGGCGCACAGACAGAAAGACATGGTTAAATCGACTCAGCCCGTCGTCCAGTTCGTTTATTTATATTTTATAGATTCTCCGAAGTTTCCTTTTGTGTATTACAAACTTCAAGGCAATATTAATATCCCCTGTTCAGGGTATGAAACTATACAAAATTCGATTACTTTGGCCTTAATTTGAAACTTTGCTAACTTTAATTGTGAAACTTCTCAAAAATCGAAAAATCATTCAATCAAAATCAAAAATTATTTGAGCTTTTCGAAAATCGATTAGGAGCTTCTAATATTATGTAGAGTTCTCTGAGTTCTGAAAGACAATGAATTTATGATAATATAGAAGATAAAATTATTATTTTTTCAACCAAAGCTTATTCGAGCTTTTGGAAAATTTCCTTAGAGCTTTTAGTATTAGATATTATTGAATTCCGTAAGACATTGAATTATATTTAAGTACGCTTCTATGATAATTTGGAAGATAAAAATAGCAAACGAAGCTCATTCGAGCTTTTCGAAAATCGGCTTAGAGCTTCTAATGTTATTTAGACTTATCTGAAAGAAATTGCTTTACGAGCTTTTATGATAATTTAGAAGATAAAATATTTTTTTCAAACAATGTTTATTTGAGCTTTTAGTAAATCGTTTTAGAGCTTTTGATATTATTTAAAGCTCTCTGAGTTCTGAAAAATATTGAATTACAAGCATTTATGATAATTTATTTATTTTCTATGATAGTTCTATTCAAACGAAGCTTACTCGAGCTTTCAGAAACTTCCTTTAGAGCTTTTAATATTATTGTGAAATATGTAATACAGCAATATGGTGATGAAAATTCTGAAGTAGTTATGTAATACTTTTATTACTAGCTTAGCCAGAACAAACTTTATCCAAGCTCAGAAAAGTGAAATCTTAAAGTCTTTATAAAGCTTAAATGGAGCTTTTAGAAAAAATCACTTTATGAATATTAATAAGAAATATGCTTTTCTAGGAACTGTTATGCTTAGTTCATGCATAAAATTTTAATTTTTTCGTACATTGTGCTGCAATGTTTTTTTAAAGGTCCTGAAAAGCTTTTCATTAAGTGACTCATTATTTACGCACACTTTATCTAGTCTACGTATTTTACCACGACTTAAAATTCATTAGCTCTTTAATAAAAAAACGTACAACAGATTCCTTATAAGTGTCGTTTTAAGCGACTTTAAACAGCATGTTTTAATGTAGCGCGCTTTTTGTGGCGTCAACTTGTAAGCCGCTTTCGCTTTAAGGCATTTCTGTGGGTCTAGCGCCATCTGTCGACGCAGCCATTAAAACGCATAGTCGCGTAATTCAACGCAGCTTTTTTTACGACCAATAAACCACCATTTACATTCACATTTCCATTTCCTTATGCTTCCTTGCCACTCTGAAGCCATTTTGGACGTTGATGTGACATTTTACAATGTCATCAGCGCGATTTTATTTGTCAGCAGGGCTGAGCGAGTGATGGGAAATTATTTAATAGAACAAGTGTCGATTGTTGCTTTAGAGAGTTATAATATCGAAGGGTCGGTTTTGAGTTTGACTTGCAGATGGGTGTCTGTATTTTGGTCTTCTTAGGTGGCAATAATTTAATAGAAGGTATATTTTTTAAGTTAGTTTCATTTATGGCAATTTCTGCAATAATTTAATTTAATTTTAAACGCATGTGATGAATCTATAATTGAAATGTGTAAGAATGCTGATATATGTAATCTATTCGAAGGCCTTGTCATATACGTTGATGACCACTAAAGAAGCATTTGAGCCACCTAGGGAACGTGCGTCGCTCGCCAGCTGGGATGAGCGAGTGCATGTGCGTGGATGGAACTGAGCTTTAACATTACCAGTCGCTCCTAGTGCAGCAAGGCTGGCTATTGCATTTAACCATGATAGAATACATGGTACTCCCAAAGCAAAGTCAACGGACCTAAACGCCGCAAAAATTGATCATATTGTAAGCGCACTCTTTGTCAAACAAAAAAAGAGCCAGTGAGCTAGAACCGGTTAACAGAATTTCTAAGATTCTCCAATTCACCTTCGAATAGCTGCAACTGGCCGCCGACAAGCTAATGCCTACCAAATCACTCGGCCTGAATGGGAGCCCTGCAGAAATCCTTAAAATAATCACCACAGAAAAACGGCAGTACTTTTGAATATGCTCAGTGCCGCCCCCGAAGCTGGAATATTCTCTGATCTCAGGAAGGAACGACGGCTTGTCTTATTTAGTGAAGAAAAATCTTGCCTCCGCATACCGACCACTATGCTTATTCGACTCACTGGGAATAGCTTTATAAAAGGTTACTCAAACCCAGAGTCGAAGCGGCTACCAACGAAACTGGAGGATTTTCTCCCCGACAACAGGGTTTAAGACGCGGCAGTTTAACTTTGGGAGCTATCAAAAGCGTCATTGAAAGTGTATGAGACAAACTGAAAAGAATAGTTTTACTAGCGACCTTAATCGTCCGAAATGCACTCAAGTGGATGTGATCGACGCTCTAGAAAAAAAATTAAGAAATCTGATAAAATATGGGTAGCAATATGAGGGACGTGGACTGTAATGTCAACCTGAAGTTATGCAAATATGGTTTCAGGGTGCCTGACCGTTCTCTAGAGGCGGGGTTCTAGTGACCTTTAGGTGGCACATACCGTTGCTGTAATACAGAAGGCAGCCTCGCCAGCAATCAAAACATGCCACCAAAAGCCTTTGAGCCACCTAGAGCACCTGCTTGTAGTCTTGTGGCCACTAGGTGAGTAGCTACGACACCTGCTTGTAGTCTTGTGGCCACTAGGTGAGTAGCTACGACAAATATTCTCGTGTAAATATAACTGAAATGCTTTTAATTATTTAATTAGCTTTTCATTTAAATTATTTTTATATGCTTTGGCATCTACACTTGCCTAAATATTTATTAATTTATTCGCAGAAGTGACCACGCACATTTATCGTCGCCGTCTGTGGTCTATTGTCACAATGTATGTGCATGCCACAACCGTTATTACGAGTATTTCGGGCAAACAATGCAGGAAAAAATGTCACACACATACACACATACATGAGTACATACACTTCTGTTTCTTTTCAATTTAATTTTCCAGTTTTATTTATTTTCCATTTTTCGCCATTTTTCCCTCACCACGTCGCATTCAATTTAATTTTGGTTATCTCAGCCCCACTTTGTCGCCCACACGCCGCCACGTGCATGTGTGTGTGCGCTGATTATTTGCGATTTAAATTTTAATTTATGCAATTCATTTATTTATTGTATTATTTCGGTTTGGGTTTTTTTTCTGCTCGCCGCTGAGTCGTGCAATTCACACTTGTTGCTGCGAGGCAGTTACTGTATATTGTTGTTGTTGGCGCTCTTGTTTTGTCTGCCCGTACCTTTTTTGTTAGCGTTACTATGCCGGCTGTCACCGCACAACGGTTTGTTGTCGCTTTGAATTTAAATTAAGTTTTTTACTGTAAAAATTATTTGCCCACATGCATTAATTTTTGTATTTTTTTCGCTAATTGTGTTGTTGTTGCTTTTACGTTACGGTATTTAATCGTAAGCCGCACACAGCCGCAGGTTTCGATTTAAATTTGGCAAGGCACGCGACCGCAAAGCTTCAAACGTTTAGTTCTATAAAATTGTGCATAAATTCATTAGCGCGTGCGCTGGTGCTCTTAATACCGAGCTGGAGGCGGGATTTCGGTATAAATATTTTTGAAATTTTTTTGTAAATCAAATATTTGTTTTTTTTTTTTTAACTCTCTAATTAAATTTTTTTAAACCCGATTTTTTGGTAGCAATTTCGGGGTGATCCCGAAAATTTCGGGGCTTTAATTTTTTGTACTAAAATTGCTTATATAACTTTAATTGTATATTTGGAACCAATCCCGAAAAGTTCGGGTTAACTTTAATGTTATTGTGTTTAATTATGTAGTTAAACCTACAGAATTCTGCAAATTTTCAACAAACATATTTCAGTTTTCGTATGCAATCCCGATATTTTCGGGATTTTAGTTTTTGGTATTAATATTGATATAGAACTTACTGTAGCAAGTTTGAACGAATCCCGAAAATTTCCGGATTAGACATTTACTCAATAATCCCGCCTACAGCATTCTGCACATTTGCAACGAATAACGAATGAAAATTCTTTAGTAATTCAAATACTTGTTTTTTCCACTCATTTATTAAATTTATTTTGTATTTTTGAAGTCAATGTCGGAGGCGATACCGAAATTTTGAGGATTTTAATTTTTTATTTTAAAGATTGCTTGAAAAACTTTAGGTATAATAATAAATTTATAATTTGGAACAAATCTTGAAAATTTCGGGATTTAAAATTTTTGTATATTGCGTACAGAATTTTAGCTATAAATTTTGGACGAATCCCGAAAATTTCGGGATTGAAATTTTTTTTCAATAATCCCGTTTAGAAAATTCTGCGTCTTTGCAACAAACATATTTGAATTTTCGTCTACAATCCCGAAATTTTAATTTTTTGTATTAACATTTGCTCACAGAACTTTTGATACAACTCTAGAACGAATCCCAAACATTTCGGTATTTCATTTTTTTTTCAACAATCCCGCCTGCATAATTGCAACGAACATATTACAAATACTGCAAACAATATCAAAACTAACGTATATTTAGAAATTACCGTTAAACTGCTGCTGCCGCTATAATTTTGCGAAAATCGTTGGTGCGAAGCTTACAGTAATTTGCAGTTCAGCTGCGCAAAAAAAAAAAAAATAATAATAATAATGTGGCAGTTTTGTCTCTGAATATTTTGAGGTTTTAAAGCTCTTGCTTATATAATCACTACTTGCTTTTATTTTTATGTATGTTTATGTGTGTGTTTTTGTGAGTGTGTGTAGGTATTTATGCATAAATGCGGTGCAGCCATTTTAATGCATTACATTAAAAGTGTTTGGGCGATAATTTGCGGTTTGGTTACACATCAATTTGTGATTGCAATTTGAAGTGCAGTGTGGCAGTAGTCTTTATATTTAAACGATTTCATAGTCATTATGCGGTGGCCTAACTTTTGGGTTTACAGTGTAGATATTTACATATTTATAAATGTAGGTATATTTTAGGTCAAGGTCAGGTCAGTAGAGTCTTTATTCAAATTTAAGTTTTTTTTTGCATTTTCTGTTCCTTTATACCCTTAGAATTAATGTAGAAACCCACTTTGCCTTTGAAAGGCTTCGAAAAATGGCCAAAAATAATAATACCGCTCGACGTTCGAAGCGCTCGGTGTGCACACCTGGTGTATGCTTTTTCAGTACCTCAAACTTCAAACGCGTTTTTCTCAAAACACACTTTTTTGAACTGGCGGACATGATTCCGGTCGAACTACTCAACCGATTTGCTTAATTTTTTTTTAAATGTTCACAAAACGCCTGGACTAGATTCATAATTTTTTATAATTTATTGACAATGTTATGACAAAATTTATGTAAAAAAAAACGCGCTTATTACTTTTTTATTTATCAACGTTTTTTCATGATTCTAGTAGGGTCGATAACCATTCACGTACTTTTTAAGAATAAATTAGGTTTTTGTGCTGCAGATGATCCAAACATGAGAAATCGTGTCCGCCAGTGAAAAAACGCATCTCATTCACCCAGCCACATCTCCGACAGATGTCATCAAAAAATTCCGAATAAATGTATTTATACACTCCACGATATATGTGAAAATCTATTGTAAAATAAAAATTTCTATGAAAAAAAATGTTAAAAAACAGACCAGATTTCCTTACTGGCCCCTTAAATTTTTTTGGTTTGGTTTTTTTTAATTACTTGAACGAACAATTTAGGAAGAACTTATTAAAAAGTTGCTGATTTGAACGCAGTTAATAACACCAAAAGGAAATTTAATCATAAGGAACAGTAAAAGTATTGTTACTCGATTCGATTATTGTTTCTTGACACATTTTGAGTTCAATAAAACGAAAATTACAATGGTAAACACTGTTTTTGTCACACAAAGGATTATATAAGTGATTGATATTTTTGTTTGACTCAAATAAAATGCGTTACAACTAAGTCCAAACTCAGTAACCAGTATCCAAACTTGTCTTCGGCTAACAGACCAATCCTAACGATCCACAATAATGCAGAACTGCCTGTCACATAGCCTCTAATTTGTCTATCTGAAAGAAAAACTCCCCAGACTCAGAAAACATTAAAAAGGTCCACAAATACGACAACTGATAAAGCATAAGAGCTTTGAAGTAAAAATGAATGATCAGGAAATGCTCAATGGAAATGTTTTATGAACGTTAACGTTAAAATTTGCTAGAAAACCATGAGTCGGAAAATTATAAAGACTTAATAAATGAACTTAAGTACCATGGCATATTTGTAAAGCTTTGAGGTTGAGAATATCCTTAAAAATACATATGCTGGACTTATCTGGATTTATTTCTGGAAAATTTGGATGCTGTGAGTGACGAGCAAGGCGAGAGGTTCCATCAGCGCATTTCCTTAATGTAAAAGCGATTTTTTGGGAGATTGAAAAATACATACTACATAGAAGCAATATATTCAAGAAAATCGTAAGTATTTTTTCTTATTAAGAAATAAATGTAGCTGATGTTTGTACTTTTCAAAAAAAAAATATATGTTTTGAGGTCACAAGAAAACATCTCGTGTAAATTTTTTTTCATTTATATATTATTTTTTAGTGACCCTAGTATATTTAATACAAAATTTTATATAAGTTCTCATGTGACAAAAAAGGTAAAATATTTTGAGTAGTATTATCATTTTTCTAATATCAGTTATTTTGAGTCACAGTGGGACGTCTAATAAACGTGGCAATTTATAAATGGCATACCATTTAGAAATGTCTATACAACTTTTTTTAAATACAATATTATTTACATTGTATGAGTATATACATATGTATGTATAGTATGTAGATGCATAGAATAGTATATATAAGGTATTTGCTTTGTCCTAGGCACTTAAGTGCATTCCTCATTAGCAACCAAGTGCAACTGTGAAACATCTTTCTTTTTAGCAATGTGATGACAAAATATTTTCATGCAACATTTAATTTGAAATATCGCAGTTAAGTGGCACAAAGCATAAACTAGATGAGCAAAAATTAGAAAAAAAAAACATAAAATATAAAATGTAATAAAATAAAATCAAAATAAGTAAAATTAATAAATACAATTAAATTAAATTAAAACTAAATAAAATAGAATAAAATAAATCAAAATAAAATAAAATGAAATAAAATAAAATTAAATTAAATTAAATTAGAACTAAATAAAATAAAATAAAATAAAATAAAATAAAAAAAATAAAATAAAATAAAATAAAATAAAACAAAATAATAAAATTAAAATTAAATTAAATAACAAAAAATAAAAAATAATAAAAAAAAATAAATGGAAGGTATATGGATTGTTTCACTCTTTGAGATTCCTCAAATTTATTTCTACACTGAGAGCGAATGGCGAATGTTGGAAAAGGCTTCAGTTTGATCAAAAACACAAGCCTACGAGTGGTACAAAGCCTTCAAAGACGGTCAAGAGATCGTTATGTCAAGCCTCGTTCTGGACGACCATCGACCTCTTCAACTAAGGAAAATATTAAAAAAAAACGTGAAGGATTCAAACATCATGAAAATCGTCCGGCAAGCGTTAGAGAGATGGTAAGAGAGCTCGACATCTCTCGCCAGTACGTTCGAATGATTTTGGTGGATATTTTGGGTATTGACACGTTTTTGATAGACTCGTCTCGATAAAGCTGAATTGTTTTTAAAAAGAATAGCATAAACAGGTCCCTTTGGACATGTTTAATCGTACGAACTCCGATCTCACATGTCATGGTGTGTATTGTAAATGCCGATGAGATATGGGTTTATGAGTTTGACATGCGGACATGTTAGCAATCATTGAAATGGATAGAAAAAACGAGACGAAACCAAAAATATCACGCCAAAGCTGCTCAAAAATGAAAATAATGCTCATTGTCTTATTCGATATTCGTATTTTGGTGCAGCATGAATTTGTTCCGGAGAGACAGACGGTCAATAAGTAGTTCTGTTTGGCCGTATTGAGGTGTTTCCATGAGTGCATCCATCTAGAAGAGCCGGATTTGTGAAAGAACAATTCTTGGATTTTCCACGTTTATAATGCGGTATTGCATCGAGCCACGATTGTGACCGAATTTAAAGCCAAAAACGCCATGAGTTCTATCAATTAACTACCGGATTGACTAGATTTGACACTGTGTGATTTTTTCTGGTTCCCCAAACTGAAATTATTACTCCGTGGAAACCGGTAAAAGGACGTTTAAATAATTTCAAAGAGTTAATTCTGAGGGACTGATCATTTGTAATCATATTTAATAGGGTCTCCTACGTGTCTACAAAAGTCGGCTAAGCGTTATCGGTATAAAAAATTTCTCTACTGTAGCATTTCCTAGCTGAAACCTCATCTTATAAACACAATGTCGGCTTGAAACCTAAGTGAACTAGAAGCTTGTATTTGAGTATAAATGGGAAAATTTGAGATCAGATAATTCTATCTTACGATTTTTAAATTTAAACCATAGAATAAGAAACTGCAGGGGTTCTCAAACTAGCTAAAGACTATCTTAAATGAAGAAAGTAACTGTATCTTCAATCTACAAGCATATATACATATAAATATACATACCTACATCTGTGAGTAAGAAAAAAATTATACGCAATCGAATTAGCCTCTAATGTTAAGTTTTCAAAGCTGGTCACGAAAACTAATAAGGTAATGAAAAAGCATATTAAAATAAAATCTGAAATCAAGTTTACACACATACATACACACATATAAATTTGCAATATATAGCAGTTAATTGGCAAACGTGCAACAAAGCTCAAAAATCTGAGCTAAATATATTGCATATATAACTTGCAACAAAAAGTGGCAGCAACACTCTTTTATTTCTGCATATCTTTTTTGAATTCTTCACACGACTAAGAGAGAACGTGGCCAGAATAACCGCATTTCTACGCCGCACACACAATATTGTGCGTGCAACAAAGCAACAATAACAACCTGACCAAACAGCAGAAAAAAAGCCACTGTTGCAGAGGAAAGCTGCCAAAATGGCAAAACGCATGCGAAACCAAGTTTGGGATTAGAAAATTTTGCATTTCGCATTTCAGCATGAAAACGCTGCTTGCAACGCATGTGCCACGCCGTCGTATAGACACATACTTACATGCCACATGCATTATGGCAGTTGCAGAGTGACATGCTGATTTAAACGTGGCGTTGCCAACTAATTGCAAACCATAAATTTACGCACAAATCACGTTGTATGCAACAAAATGCGAATGTGTGTGTGTGTGTGCGGGCTCTAGAGAGCGGTATGACTGCGGTATGCCGCATACAACAACAATAAAAGTTACAACAAACAAACGAGCATGCAAATTACATATGCCATGACAGTGGAAACTAATGTTGCAACATGAGTATGGGCGGCAGCAGTGACAGCAATGCAGATACGGATAAAGTGTGCAACAACCATAACAGCACTGACTGGCAACGTTGCAGTGGCAGCAAAAGGCTCAAAATTTGAAATGCTATTAAGAGGTAGCAACAGCGTTGGCAATGGCAGTGCGTGCAGCAAGCTGTGTGACTAGGTTTACGTACAAACATACATATTATGAGTACATATGTATGTTTGTGTTGCATGCGGCCGCAACTCAATTTCATTGCTCGTGTTTACTTTGGGGCGAAATTAATTTCTATTTTCATTGCTACTGCAGTCTCTACTGCTACTGATGCAGTGCGGTGAGTTTGTTGCAAGCAAATATTTTTGCATTTGTTGTTGCCCCAAATCACGTTTGTTATTGTTGCACACTGTTTTAGCTGTCACTGAAGTGCGTTTAACCGCTATTTGTGCAGTTTGAAACCGTGTTGCAAGTTTGCATATACTTGCAACATGCAACAAAACCACTTATTTACTTATGTGTTGTTGCTAACGTTTGTTAAAACAACTAAATAAACATATGAAAGCAAGCATTTGCAAGCGTGCCACACAATTGTTTGGTGCGTAAAGAGTTGTAAAACGTGCCACAGTGACAGCAAAAAGATACGCCGGCGACTGCTTTACTAAATTATTGAAATCAGTTGTTCTTTTATTTGGTGCAATGGGATTCTTTTTTGCGTTGCAAGGTAAAAGTTGGTGGCAGGCAAAATTTATGCATCTGCAAGTTGCTATACAATTTAAAATTTATGTAGAGCGGCTCGTTTGTTGTAGCATTGCGGCGTTTTTGCCATTTTGTTGTTATTGTGTTCGCAACCTACACAAACACGTTGCTGCCACATATCAATTGGAAAGCATGCGTTGCACGTTTTGGCTATTTCAAACGCAGTTGTGGTAATTTGTGTAGCAGCTGATGGCTTTTGCTTACCACGCTGCTAGTTGTTGTTGTTGTTTTGGTAGGTATTTACAAAGTTGTTGCCACATGCATGGCAGCAACATATTGTTTACTGGTCTTACAGTATAAACTAAGTATTTACTTTTTTAATGCACTTGCAGCAGTTGGAATATTTTTTGCTGTTTTTTTGTTTTTGTTGTTGTTTTTTGTTTGCGTACTTGCACCTGTGCCGCACCTTTGACGCACATCGCATAACACACATTCGTAACAAAAGCAGCAAAGCACGGCATGCAACATTAACTAACACTTTTTGCCAGCATCTGGTGTATGCCTCGCAGTGGCATGCCACATGCTACGTCATCTCGTATGTAGACCGTGGGTATGCACGTTGCAAATCACGAACAACGCTGTCATTGCTGGCGCACTTTCCCGCTATTATCAGTCTACTGGTCTGTGCTGTTGTTGCTGTTGTAGTATTTGCCGCGACCACTTGCTTCTGCGTTGTTGCATGTCGTTATTATCTATTAAATGCGCACATAAAAATCACTCAACTCAACGGGTCTCGACTATTCGTGCAACACGGTAGCACAGCTGCCACGCTCCCATGTGGCATGCAACAACTATTAGTTTGCCACAAATTGCAACCGTGTAGAGCGACCAGTTGCCGGTAGTATTGAATAGTAAAATCGTTGCAAGTGCATCCGTTGCGCAAACGAGTATTTTGTTTGCTGTCGCATAGGCGCGTTGCATGCATGTTTGCCACATTATGAACTCATGTACGTATATGCATGTGTGCGCGTGTTGCCCCTTGAGTGACAACCGGAAAACATCAGCCATCAGCTATGCAACAACGATTAGCATGTTAATTTGTTGTTGCTTCTGTTTTGGTCTGCTACTGGATAATTGCGTTGTCATTTTGCCTGTACATAGTTGCAACAGCAGCAATAACAACGGAAAAACCCAATAATTATGTGCTACAATTACTCGGTGGCAACATGGTTCATCACAAATTATGTTGCTACTCAAATATTAAAAGCCGCACCGGACCACCATCAGCACCAGCGGAAGTGGCATGTTGCCTGTGGCACACACATAAGTGACTTGTAGCAAATAGCAAACAATAGCAGCGTATGTATTGTGGCATGTGTGATGGCTAGCCAAATGGGCGCTGTAGCACTACACTTGTCATACTTGCTGGCGCCACAGTTGTTAATACAATAGCAAGGCATGTTGCACGTACTGCACAAGTGCCATATTAACGTCAACGCTGTTATGAGCGTTAAATTTAACTGAATGTTCAGTTAAATATGTATTGAATAAGTGAAGTGTTTTTGAAAAAATACTAATTGCAACATGTTGCATGCCACATTTTTTTGTGATTTGTAAAAAGCGGCGTGCACGTTATTTTTAAGCTATTTGCTGAAACTATCTATGAGTTTATCCATGTGGCATGCCACCAATTATGTGGAAGTGTAGACATATGCTCACAACTTGAAGTTTGCTGCTAATTAATGCCTCACAGCACGGTTGCTGTGCTGAAATCTTAATGTGCGCTTCATTTTCGCGATTTGTGCTACCCAAAAGAGGCGGCGCTGCGCTGCAAATACTTACTAAAGTTTCTTGTATGTATGTTTTTTGTTGCCACCGATGTTGTGCTATGTTATGGCAGTTTAAAGAGAAGTCACGTGCTACGGCATGCAAATCTGAAGCGCAAATTTCAGTGCCAATTGTTGGGGATATGTATTAGCAAGTAGTAAAACTTGCCACATGGCAACAAAGGTGTTGCAACAATTGGAGAAAATTAGAGAAATTCGTTAAAAATAAATAAACAAGAGAAGAAATTATTTTAAATTCATGAAGAGGAAAAACGTGGTGAAGTAAATAAAAAATATTTGTTTAACCCTTTAGTGGTTCATATTTGTTTGCAAAGTTTTTTAAAGTACATTTGAAAATGCGTTAAAATTAAACAGTAAGGAAGAAATTATTAAAAATTTATAGAGAGGAGAAAATGTGGTGAAATTTATTTCTTTAACCCTCTAGTGGTAAATGTTTTTTGAAAAGTATTTTTAATTAAAGTAAAAATGCGGTATAAACAAATATAAATATATTGTTGTAAAATGTATGGAGAGGAAGAAATGTCGTGAAATAACTGCTAAATTTATTTCTTTAACCCTTTAGTGGTCAACAGATTTCCTGAAAATTATTTCCAAATAAATTAAAAATGCGTTTTAAATGAATAAAGAGAAGAAAATTATTGGAAACTAATGCTTAGAACAAAATGTGGTGAAGTAAATTTATTTAACCCTCTGGTGGTAAAATTTTTTTGCCATTAAAAATTTTCAATTCCGCTATAAAATTGGTTAGATACAAATAAAAACCTGAATATTTATAAAGAAGAGAAAATTGTATGGCATTACTGCAAAATTGTATTCTTTAACCCTTCAGTGGTCAAACGCTTTTTTGAAATTATTTTAAAATATATTAAAAATGGGTAAAAAGTAAATATAAAAAGCGGAAAATATTGGAAATTTAAATAAATAATGTTTAAATATATTTCTTTAACCCTCTAGTGGTAAAAGTTTTTTCATTAAAAATTCCAAATTCCATTAAAAATTCATTAAAACAAATAGAAATGAGTATATTTATGAAGAAGAGTATCATTGCAAATTCTTTAACCCTTTGGTGGTCAACAGTTTTCTTGAATATTATTTTCAAATAAATTTAAAAATGCGTTATAAGCGAGAAAATTATTGGAAATAAAAGGAGAGGAGAAAATGTTGTGAAATTTATTTCTTTAATCCTCTAGTGTTGCATTTTTTCGATTAAAAATTCCAAATTCCAATAAAAAATCGTTAAAAACAAATAAAAAAGACTTAGGCCACCAATAACAAGCGCTAATATAGCTTTCTTTTACGGAACTTGCAACTTAATTTCTATCAGCATGTATCTAACCCAAAATCTCTAAGAGCCAGCTGCTGTCAAAAGTTACGCGCACACTAAACTGCATGCAGCCAAATTTACGTGCCACATTCTTTAGCAAAGTTGCAGCCAAGTGCGCTTATTAAGCGCCGTCTGAAATTATTCATAAATTACAAGCAACATGCAAAGCCACGGCAACGGCAATTGCAACAAAAGCAGCGGCAATGAAAATAAATGCAAGAATAGCAGTAAACACTTGTATACATACTAACACGCTACATGTTGCAACTATGTATGCACTTGTACATACTCGTATGTATGAGGTACGTAGGTGTTGCAAGCAGATGTTGCAAATTGTTTATGGCAAACGCGTGTTGACGCGGTTAATGAGTTGAATAGCTTTCGCTGTTGTTGTTTGGTTGCAAGATTGCCATTAATGTTGTTGTTGCTATACAGTTGCATGCAGATGCAATTTTTGTATGGCTGCGCGGGCTTACGCTACTTGCAACCTAATTTCAGTTTTGGTGCTTGTGTGTTGCATTAATGGCGCATGTGCCATAGTTAGTGGCACGTACGCTTGTGAGTGGATTTAAAGATTACGTTAATACTATATTACGGAAATTCAATAGCAGTTGTTTAAGAAAATGGAAACCAATTAAATCGCATTACAAGTAGGAAGTTATAAATGTGTGGGTGCATGCCACAACTTCACAAGCCTTCAAGAGGAGGAAGAGGAAAATAATTCAATCCCAAAATTGTGTAATTTAATATGCCAAATTTACTGTGATAGCTCAAAAACATAATATAACATAAACCATATATACATACATACATACGTTGCACACATACACACTCGAACATTTGTGAAGCTCCCGCTGCCAATAAACTTTTCACCAAATTAACACAAAATATCAACACCAACCAATTTATATCCCTTAAACTTCTACCTGCGTTATTTATTGGTTTCACCTGTTACACACGCAAACAAAACTACACACATATACACAGGTATGAACCTCTTGCTTTCCACTGTGCCACCTTTCTACTGTTATTAATTCGATCAGCCTCAAATTTTGGTGTACACAAGCCAAGCCAAACTAATCGATGAAATTCAATAACTTTTAACGAAACTTTCACGCGAATAAAAATAACTACACACATATATATACGAAGCTATGTATATATACAAACAAAGGGTGCTTTTTTAGACATGGTTTTTAAGCAGAACTGAAAAGCACATAATTTAATGTTATCGCCCAGAATTTAGCTTTATTATCAGATAAAGATTTGTTATTTTAAAAACGATTTCGGGCAAGCGACCTTCTCGGCTGGCTTGAATAAAGGCGAGCAATCCAATTTTCGTCCACTGTTTGACGCAATTGGGGCTGTAAGTCAGCCTCTCAGCAATAATGCGCCGAATTTCGCTTCCAAGAAGTCAACCGTCACGCTCTTGTCTGCATAAACAGGGGACTTCACAAAACTCCTCAAAAAATAATCCAGCGGTGACCGATGTTGGGCACCACTTCAAGCGCTAATGGCCTCACCAAAAATTTTCATCAATAAATTTATTGTTTCATTGGCTGTTTGCCATGTAGCGTCAACTTATTGGAGCCAAAGTTCGTTTGTATACGTCGACTAGAGCCTTAGATTCTGCTATTTTTATCGATTGTCCAGTGAGACATGACATTTCATTGATTGGAAGTGAAATTATTGCATTTTAAGTGTAAGTATGTTTGAGTTTGAGTGGTTTCAATGTTTCAAATTTGTCGTGGGGACATAAATGACGATCAACATGTGGGCCAATCAAAATCCGTAATCACCGAAAATTCCATCGAATCTGTGCGTGAATTCATCAAAAATCAGCCGAAATCATCATTGAAATTCATGAAAATGGAATTAAACATCTTCAAAACATCGATTACCGCATTTTAACCGAACATTTGAGCTTACGAAAGGTATGTGCACGGTTTGTTCTGCACAAATTGACTGACGACCAAAAAATGCTCAGAATTCAACATTCGAAGGATGATTATTTGACCAAAAACCACATTTTCACCATTAGTCACTCCCAATATTCACCTGATATGGCACCGTGCGACTTTTTCCTTTTCGGAAAAATGCATTTAGTCATGAAAGGAAAGCGTTATGCAGACGTAGAGCCCATTCAAAAGGCTTGCACCGGCATACTGGCGGCCATACCGGCCAACGAGCTAAAACACTCGTTCAACATGCTTTTGGTCGGTGCAAAAAGCTGTATTGAAACAGAAGGAGACTATTTTGAATAAAATAAATTGATTTTCCCGAAATAACTATTTGTTCTGTTTTTTTAAAGTCCTGTTTACTTTGGAACGCACCTTGTATAGAGTTCACCATTGACTGTAAAATTATGGCGGGCTTCATTTTTGAAATATTAATGAGCAGACAAAATTGCTCATAGAGTACATTAAAGAGTGAATTTTTGTTAGTATTCCAACTATGGCACAAACAAACGTGTATAAGTGGTATAACGTGTTCGAAGTGGGAACCATACATTTGAGAACCATTACCATCTACCGATGGAGACCACCTCCAAAAAATTAAAGCTTTGGTGCTTGAGAATCGGCGACTGATAATTAACGGTCTCGTTTATTGTGTTGGAATATCATTTATTTTAGCCAAACTATTTTGAAGCTTGTTTTTTGTCTCCAACGCGTCAAGCCTAGATTGGTGCCAAAATCGCTCAAAAACCATATGTCCTACTGCATTGGTTCCTCGTGACGTTTTTGTCAAAAACTCATATTGCTCCGTATCCAACTTATTTGCCCGATTTGGCTCCGTGCGGTTTCTGACTGTTCCACAAACTTAAAAGTTCCATGGCTTAATGACGTTTTAATGCGATTGGGGAGATAAAAAAAAACGAATCAAAAGGGTTCTGAAGCATATACCAGCAAAAGACTATTCCGACTGGTTAGCAGTCATCTGTCAGTTAAGTTCTGTTTAACTTAACTAATAATCCATTTTTCGGTAAAAAAAAGCATTTATCTCAACCAGACTATATATGGTGGACGGATGGCTGCTAACAAGACATTGAGAAAACTACCCTAAATCTCAAAAAATGCTGGTTGAAGTGGAAACAGTGGCATACAGAGAACGCTAGAAATTATGATGCGCTGGAATATAATCTTTGCTGATGTTCTACTAGAACCCTATCTATTCTAAATATCTTTCAAATCGATCCATGTGACAACAAGCTCGCGTCATACTGGTTAACTAGTTCATTTCGGGGGTCACAATATTCTTAGTAAACAGTTAGGAATGTTCTCTTATGGTTTTGAAGGAGTATAAATCGAACTTCGCTTTCTGATTATTATTTTGGATCACTTTAAATTGATTGACGAAAGTTTCCGCCCCTATCTACTTTATGTTCACATTATGCATGGTGTTTATGATCAAAGGTAATTTTTTATATATTTTTTAAGCCACACTGGTGTGTAAATGTACTTGCTAAGGCGTAGAGCACAGCAGCACTGACAGTCGTCTCGGCGTACCGCACTGTAGCCGAATGCGCAATGGAGAGAAGTCATCTCTCATTATGGAAAAAAGATGGTATAGAAATCCACATGTCTACAAAACAATAGGTGAGAAGGAAATCACTTGAACTCTGGCAAGTTCGGTGGACAAGTGAGCGAAAAAGAAGATGAACCACCAAGAGGATCAAAGAAATAAAGATGTGGCTCAGTAGAAAACAAGGCGAGGTGAAGCACTACTTCACACAGAAGCTTTTAGGTCACGGGTGTTTCCGAAAATACCTGAACAACACCGAAATAATAGAAAATCCTACATGTACTATATATGCGGATTCGAATTACTAGACATATGAAGAGCATTTGAAAACAAGCTTGGACAACTAAATACGAAACACCGAATAAAAAAAAACTTAGCTAGGCTCGGAAGCTGGCAGCAAATTGCCTCATATGTGAAACATGTACTACGCACTAAAGAAAGGGATATGGACGCGGATGCTTCAGCCAGCAGAATAGAAGGTGAGCCATATAGCTCGAAAATGGCTACAAGTAGTAGAGGGGGAGTATAAACGGTCCGCAATGGGTCCATCGCCATGGAAATCTTGCGCTGAAGTAATGCGAAAGCGAGGAATCCATGATAGAAGGGGAGCGAGGTTATTTATTTAATTTTTTTCTTTTTATAGCGAAGGTATCTTAGACCCTTCTTACGATCTAAACAAAACAATAAACAAAGAAGTATAAATGTTTTCACAAAACCGAGCCACCTTTTTGTCAAAAATCCACGACATCGATTGAAAAAATACGAAAATACTTTTTCCACTACACAAAAATTAAAAATATTCTTGTGACATATGTAATGTACATGGGGTATTCCATACCAAACCGACCACTTTTGAACCCGACCCCTTTAGATTTTGTTGAAACTTATCCATCCTTTTCTACCCTTTGAAAAACATTTTTGAGAATTTTTCAAAAACTTTTTGTCCAACTTCAAAAAAGTTATGAATTTTTCAAAAAAATGGCTTTTTTATTTTCAAATAGCCATAACTTTTGTAGAAATTGACTTTTGGGGACCATTTTTTTTTTAATTTTTGTTTTTGAATGAACTTTTCGAAAAAATACACGAAAAAAATTTAACTCGATCAATTATATAAAATAATCGGTTTTTTCGTCATTTTTTGGAAGTTCGCCATTTTTGTTTTTTGTTTTTTTTCCTCAAAAAAACTTCAATTAATTTGACAACTATCCCTGCTAATCCCGGAGTGGGCCGATTTTTTTATATTTTTTTTTATTTATTTAAAAAAAAATTGTCAAATTTTCAAAAATGACAAATTTTTTTTCTGTAAACTATTTAAAAACAAAAAAGCCATTTTTTTTGAAAAATTCATAACTTTTCTGAAGTTGGACAAAAAATTTTTAAAAAAGTCTCAAAAATGTTTTTCAAAGGGTAGAAAAGGATGAATAAGTTTCAACAAAATCTAAAGGGGTCGGGTTCAAAAGTGGTCGATTTGGTATGGAATACCCCATATGTATAATACACTTCAAATTCAACAATTATTATAATCAAACGTTCACACAAGTTTCAAAAGCACTCTCCATCATTACTGTCATACACATAATCGATGTGAGTGCACTTCAGCTGCACTGCAGCATCTTCAAAACAGCAAAGCGTATGCAACTATATTGAAAATGGAAATAAAGACACGCTTCGCTCTCCAATTGAAGCAATAAATGACAAGCGCGAAACGAGTGGGCAGAACTTGTCAAGGATGATATTGTTGTTGCTTTACTTTACCTTAATTTCCTACGTAATGCTGTGCCAATAAAACAAAAACCACACAACACTGCAAAATGTACCATTACTTTTAGCGCACAGTGTTGACATTGCTTTATTTGCTTTTGTTGTTTGATTATGCTTGTTGAAGCGCTACATTACAAACACACACACATACACACAACTGGGAGGCTGCGCTTCCATGCACGCAACTACGTCATGCCATCCAAGCTATGCCTTGCTATGTCGTGCTGTGCGTCAATCAATGAGCCGTAAATTGATCTCATTAGTGGCGGAGTACGCAAGAAAATGAGTGCCGCTTGCTGCCAACGCTTGGCCCTTGCAACAGATGTGGCAATTATGCGTGCGCGTTGCTGATATGTATGTACTTGAGTCGCTATTTCGTTTGCGTGCCACACATGTCGCATGTGCGCTTCGATCCACTTTTTGCTTTACGTTTTTTTTTCTCCTTTTCAATAATATTTGCTGGCTGACATTTCAAGGAAAATTGTGCAAAGTAAATGCATTAGGCTGTTGCACTGGGTTTCTGTGTCAGTAGTGAAATGCGTGGAATTCGCGATTGCTTTGGCATGAGTGCAAGTGCAGTGGCAAGTTGGTGCCTGCAGCGTATGCGAAAGTCTATATGCGACTAAAGTGAATATTTGCTGTTGTATACTGGAGCGAAAGTGAGCAGTTGAGGTAAGGTATGCACTTCAAGTTGCTGTCAAGTCGGTCGGTTTGTATGGTAGCTATTTGTTATAGTAGTACGATCTGAATAATATCGTTGCCGTTGGCATGAATTATTATGCCAAATTTGAATGACAACGTAATTTTTAGACTTTTTACTGAATATCTGTCACTTTCCGAATGGTATTTGACGTTTCCAATGTCGAAATAGAGATAATTCAAATTTAAAACGTTAGATGACCCACCCTATATATGCTATAGTATTGAGATCTGGAAAATTTATTTGTATATTGATTCCGTCAATTTAACAGCTTCTAGGGGAGACTAGTTGCCGTTTATAGAGCGATGCTCAGAGTATAACCATCGAATATATTGAAAAGTCCCCGGTCTGTCACATAAATGGCGCTACTATTATTAAGGGCATTTTTGTTATTTATGAACAAATGGGTAATAAGACAAAATATTGCCTTTTCTGGGAAAAAATATAGTTGAAGAAAAAACTTGGCTTGATGACGATTTTCCGAACCCTGGCCCAGGAACCATCAAGCATTGGTATGCTAAGTTTAGGTGTGATGAAATGAGTACCGAACAAAGTGGCTAGAGGTTGTTATCGGCGAACACAACAAAAAAATCAAAAAAAATATTAAAAAATCAACTGAACGTTTCTACATATCATATCATTCACGAATATTTGGTTATGTGAAGGTTCTGTGCAAAATGGTTCCACGCGAGACCACTTTTGATCAAAAACAACGACGAGTTGAAGATTCGGAATAGAGTTTGAAACTGTTCAAGCGTAATAAATTCGAGTTCTTGCGTCAATATATGACAATAGATGAAACATGGCTTCATCATTTCACTTCAAGGTCCAATCGACACTCATTCTGCATTGCACATGGTGAACGTGGTCCAATGCGTGGAAAAACCCAAAATTGGGCTGACAAGATTATGGCGTTTGCATTTTGGGATGCGCATAGAATAATTTTTATTGACGTTATCGAATCGTTAGAAGAACGAAATCGAAGAAAAGCGGCCACATTTAAAGGAAAAGAAAGTGTTGTTTCACCAAGCCAATGCACCGTGTCACAAATCAGTGAAGACGAGAGCAATATTCAATGTATTGGGCTTTGAATTCTTTATACATCCACCGTATTTTCTAGATCTGGTTCTTAGCGATTATTTCTGTTCTCAGCTCACAAAAGAATGCTCGCTGGAAATAAATTTTTGACGAATGAAAAGGTTGTCGCTGAAACTGCGGCCTACTTTGAAGTAAAGCACAAATCGTACCACAAAAATGATTTCGGAAAGTTGGTGGGTCGTTATAGACATTGTATCAGCTCTAAAGGGAACTATGTTGAATACAAAAAAAAAAAAAAATTTCGCCAAAAAATATTTATTACCATGGTTGGCCGGGAATTTTATAACTGACCTGTTATATAGGGTATATTGCAGAAATAATTCAAATAGTAAAACTTAAGGGGTAAGGAGTAGTCAGATGCACGAAAAAATGAGAATTTTCAGTAATTTTTTTTTTTTTGCTATTAAATCGTGTTATTTTAGAAAAGTAGTAATATCGCATTATTATATAATGTGTTTACTTGGAGTCACGAAAATTTCAAAAAAAAAAATAAATTTCCAAAGTTATAGTTGTTTTTGTTGACCCTGTTCCCAAAAATGGTACTTGCGGTGACAACCATAAGTCCTTGGAGATTCATCTAAAATCAATAGGACAAAAAGAATTAGTTTTATAAATAGATAATCTTGGGTCTGATCGAAGGATTTTATTTTTTTTTTTCAAAATCAACAAAATGTCAGCCTCAGGAAATTTTTTTCTAAATTTTTGCGAAAAAATCGAAATTTTTGAAAAAATCAAAATCCTTCGATCAGGCCAGAGTTTATTATGTATTCTATAAGCTGTATCAATTTCATTAAAATCTACTGAGCAGTTTTCGAGTTGCAGTTGTCACCACTTCAAAAAACATAGTTTTGAGAAAAACGCGTTTAAAGTTTTACACTAGCGCTTTGAAGTTCCCGAGCTCTCTTTGTTATTTGTCGAATAACTCAAAAACTAATTATCGGATCAACGTGAAATTTTCTGAGAATATTTTTAAGATATTACACTTAACGAAAATTAAAAAAATTTTTTTTTTGAAAATTCTGACTACTAGTAACCCCTTAAACCCACTGTATTTTTTAAATATTCCGCACTTGCATACTATTTTCGTTCGTTGAAGTACTAGTACAACACACTTTTAAACTGCATTATTAAGGCTGTTTCAAAAGTTCATATATTGAAGACAATTTGCCATATACTTCTAGCTTCAGAAATCGCCAATCATTGACTATTCAAGCATTAGCTCTTAGTCTGAAGCGCTTTTTGGCTTTTTTCCCTCAACATTATAAAGTAAATATTATTTGTTGCTTTGCGATATTAATCTACATTTGAACTTGAGTGATGAGAAAAGAAGGCGCTTAGGGTTTAGGCAAGATAACTCGGTTCTTTACTGGGCTTTATCATTTTCATGTGAAAAAATAATGCAAATATTTCATACATTTTCTGGATATAATATTTCTATGACATTTAGAAGAAATTTCTTCGATAGTTCTATAGAAATTAATAATGCTTCGGAGCTATTTACTACTGTGTCCAAAAAATAAGGTGGCGACCATCAACCTCAATCGACGAAGCTCACGTTCAACAAATCAAAGATTTGGTGTTGAAAAACCGTCGATTAACAATTAGAGACCTTGCTGATGAAGTTGGCATATCGAAAGGCTCAGCCAATACCATTTTCAAGGATGTTTTGGGGCTCAAGCGCGTCACATCTCCACTGGTACCGAAAACATTGAATTTTTTGGGCACAGTAGTATATACTTTTCCATTTGAGATTCTCCCTATCGTGCAAAATAAATTGCTAATACTTGAGAATAGTAATTAGGATTCCCGAACATCGCTGAATTTGACATTTTTTTTTCGAAATATACTAAAATTTTTGTATCAAGGATAAATTAAGTTCCTTTAGATCAGTTCTTTTTTGCTTTGAAATGAATCTAGAAGGATCTAGTTACATTGTCAAGTCTTTCCACCCAATACATTGTTTTTATTCCAAGCTTTTTCTGAGAATTGAGTGCTTATATACACAATCAAAACTCCAGTTCTCTCTCTCTCTCTCTCATTCTCTAATTATGTACATAACTTTTCTTACATACCTTTCTATTTCTGATAAATTTCTGAAAGCTCTAATTTGGGTTCATATTGTAGCAAGTAAATCAGATGAGTCTCTTTAAAAATGCATTATCTTCAGTGAGTCAATTCAATTAGTATTCATTTCACATCGCAACCTAATTAACTTTCAATTTCGTTAAATCATCAGGGAGGACATGTATGGCATATTGATTATCGAAAGCAAATTAAAAAAGCAATTGAATGAAATGACGACAGAAAAATGATGCAACAACAAAAACAAAATAAAAAAGAAAAACAACAACGCCAACAACAAAAGTGACGCGGCAACAAAAATAAAAGTAAAAAAATTAAATAAAAACAGAAACAACAATAGCAATAATGCTGCAAAGAAGGCAAAACCAAAAACAACAGCTACAACCAAAATAATAGCAAACCCAAAAACAACAACAAACAATAAACAGCATATGCAACGTAAAACCAAGCTCTGACTGAGCTTTCAGCCAATATAATACCAACAACAACGCTTATCCATCCACATGCACATGCGCTCAGCCCAGTTCACCAGATTTTAGGGTAATTGCGGTGACATTTAAATTTTATAGCCTCAATATATGAATGAACGCGCATATCTGATTCGATTTGTATTTTATTTTGTGTGTTTCGACTGTGGCTTCGGCGATTTAGTAAATCGAACAGCACGTGACTGGATAATTCAAATCGAGTTGGGAGCGGGTGTGTAAATATGTATTTGCATGAATATAACTTTTTTCGTGTACCCGATTGGAAATTAAGAACTCAAGAAATTATATTTTTGTGCGTAGTGAATAAAAAACGAACTGGTATAGATATTTTGTATTGATTTTTTTTTATTTTTAATTTAATTTTTTTTTTGTTATTTTATTTTTTGTTTAAATCTTTTTTATTTTATTTTTTGTTTTATTTTTTTTATTTCGTTTTTATTTTTTTATTTTTTTATTTTATCTTATTTTTTTATTATTTTATTTTTATTTAATTTTATTTTTGTAATATTTTTCACTGGCTTTTATAATCTATTTATATTAAAAAATAATTATATATTTTTCATTTATGGCTTATTAAGTTTTTATTGTATTTATCTTTTTTTTAATTAATTTTTTGTATATTACTTTTTTCACATTTGATTTGTTTCTGTCCAATTTTCATTTACTTAACTTTATCTTTAAAAATAAAATTAAAATTTGTTAATCTTTTTGTTAAAGTTTGCTAAAAGTTAATTTTGATATTTGTTAATACAATTTTTTTTGATCATTATTGCTTTTTAAAACAATATTTTAATTTAGTTTTTCTTTTTTAATTCTAAATATATTAACATAAAAAGGGAAAGAAAAAAAAAAAAAAATAATCCTTAAAACTAAACAAAATTTTTTTCTTTTAATTTGAAAGCTTTCCAAAATCAATATAAATTTTTCTGTATGTTATTTTATAAACGTATTTAATTTGTTATTATTTTTTTAACATTGCTTTTTTATTTTACTGCTATTTGCTTTTATTTATTTGAGTTGTTTTCACATAATTTTCCTAGTAGATTTTATTGAATATTTTTTTTTAATTTCTAGATATTTTCGATGTATTTTAATTTTAGTATTTTTAACTACATATATATTTTTTTATAATTTATTTATTATCATTTATTTTTAGTTTTTTCCTTTTAGTTTTAATTACTTTATTAAATAAATTTACTTGTGTTATTTGTTTATATATTTTTATCTGTTTTGAGCTAATTTTACCGAATATTTTTTTTTGTTATATTTTTTAAATTTATTTATTTTTATTTTCATTAACGTTTAGTTTTGCAATATATTTATTTGCATTTGAGCATTTTTAAGATTTATTTATTTTTATTATTATTTTATTTTTTTTATTCCTATTTATGAAATTTTACTGAATATTTTTCGATTATTTTACGTTTTTAATTTTTATACTTTTTTATTTTTATTTTTATATTTTATTTGATTTATTTGTGTTATTTGTCCACATATTGTTTTTAGTTGATTTTACTGAATATTTTTTTCTTATGTTTTATTTTTTATAAATTATTTTAATTTTTTTTATTATTCCGTGTTTTAATTTTCAGTATTATTTTTTAATTATTATTATTATTATTTTTTATTATTTTTTTTTCTATTTTTTATATATTTGTCGTATATTTTAGTTTTACCCTCTGTTCAAGTTAATAATTCCTACTGGCTTATCATCTTCCTAAATTACTCTCCACACGATGCCAATTCATTTACTCAAATGTAAGTGTTGCAGTTATGCAATAACAATAAACTATAACAAAAGTAGCTATTGAAATTTGATGACTCGAAAAACTGAAGTCGAAAGTTGAATTGAAAACGTAAGTAAAAAGGGGAGTTCCAACATCTTGTTAAATTTGCCATGCAATGAAGTCAACAAGATCAAATGGCTCGGAAATCTTAATGTTGTCTAAATGTCTAGACGATTGAGTGCATATGTTGTTAAGTGTCCATTATTTTTGTTGTTTTTACAATGTCATGTATATATGTATAAACATATGTATATTTTTCAAACGCCGTAACATTTGTAATGAAAAAAAAACATTTTTTTTTTACTTATTTACATGGGAAATTAAATGCGCACCATACAACTTTCAGTATTAAGATGAAAATCTTACTTTGCAGGAATATATTTTTATTTAATTATTTTTTCTATGCATCTAGGCATATTTTAAACCATAAAGCCAACAGTTTTGTTTTTGGCTCACCCTAATGTAAATTTATGTGTATGTAGTTGTCGCTGTAAATTTTACACTTATTGTTTCTGTTTTGTGTTGCTGCCACATAATTGTTGCATTGACGTACGGCGACAGTTGGTTTGACGCACGCAATGCACTCGTCTTTCCACTAAAATTTATAGTCAATACAAATAATGGGCAATTGATTGCCTTAAAGGAATGAAAATGAAAATTTACTCATGAATTGCTGCAAGCATAATAGACATGCGACGAGAAGAATTGTATGTTGTTCGGAATAAGAGATACGATTTCTTAAAAAAAAAAAAAATATTGATAAGGAAATTCAAATGTTTTCTATTATTATTAAGGGAAGTACAATCCAGACAAATAAGTTCTGGCTTCCACCACCTTTTTTTGCAGGAACGAATCGTTTAACCCAAATTTTCGAATACTCTTTCTAATAAATCAAGTTGTATGTCATAAGTAGCCCTTTCAATATTGACGCCTAAAGCTTGAAGAGATTCTGGTTCATGACTTAACAATAATGACTTCAAATAACCACTACAAGAAGTAGTCTAATGGTTTTAAATCGCAAATTTTTGGTGGCCAATCAATATCACAATTTCTTGAAATAATCGAATCTGCAAACTTTTCTTGCAATAATTCGGTTGTTGCCCGTGCTGTGTGGCACTTAACACCATCTTTTTGGAACCAGATCTTTTCAAGGTCAACTGCTTTCAATTACGTTCATAAAAAGTTGGTTATCATAGATCTATACCGTTCTCCATTGACAACTTCATTTCGAAAGAATTACGGACCGATGATTCCACGAAACCAAAAACCACACCAAATTCTGAATTTATGTAAATGTTTGTTGTTCATGAATAATTTGTTTTTTTTTCGTATCAGAATCGAGAGCTTGGTTTTTTTACCGCAGCACTCAGATGAAAGTGAGCCTCATCGGTGGAGTTGATTTTCTTAAAAAAATCGCTATTGTTTTCAAGTTGCTCCAAGGCATAATCGGCAACGTCACGGTGTTTACGGCAGTCTAAAGGCTTCAGTTCTTGAGTGATAACAATTTTATACGGATGCAAACGCAAATCCCTTCTCAAAATCTGGCAGGTTGTGGTTTGAGACAGTCTCAACTCTTGAGAACTTCGTGGAATCGACAAATTGCCGTCTTCAACAATACTTGCCTGAAGGTCAGCAATATTTTTATTACTTATTGGAAAACTCGAAAACTATCTGCTATGTTGTGAGTAAATAGTGATTTGGTAAGATTTCGGGTATTGCTTCTTCCACATATTTATTTACATTACCTCCTAATGCTATATTTTAAACATTAAATGCCACGGAAACATATTTTTCTCTTTTTGTGAGTTTTTAAGAACATAAGGTCAATATATACACCTTTACATATACCATATTATAAATAAAAAATAAAAAAAAATTAAAAAAAGCGACACACGTGTCAATGTTAAGTGTCAAAAAATTCGACCCTGAAGCAATAAAAAATAGTCATAAAATTTCTAGCTGCAAATAAGCTACATAAGAATGTTTACAACTTGTAAAAAATAAATTAATTGTTGTAAGTAAAAGTGAGATCAAAGCAACGCATGCCTTGTTTTTTAGAAACACCTCAGTGCTGACATGATTAATCTGTGTGGACTAGGCGTTTGATGTGACGCTGCTACTTTACAGACGTTACAGTGAGGTGCAAGGAAGTGTGTGACAGGGAAATGAATACAACAAAAAAAAGTCAACAAAAGCATGTGCTTTTTACATGAATAAATTTCGGGTAAAAATATGACAGAGCAAGAGGTGTTCAAAAACTTATAAAGAGGGACAGAAGCACGCCAGCTTGCTATGCAAAGCATAAAGCAGGTATATTTATCTATGTAAGATACCTATACATTATATGGGTACAATACTATATAGCTAAAACACAAACAAAAAAAACGAACTCATGTATTTAAGTCATGTAAACAAATATTAAATATATATAATATATACACGCATGATTGAATGTATGGTGACAGACAAAATATTAAGAACATAATCATTTTAGACAAAAACAACCAAAGCATAAACATAAAGCTCTTTTAACACGATTGCCAGAAAGTTTTTGGTATCAATTGATGACTTTTAGCAATTTTATAGACCAGTGAAGGATCAAAAATCTCTTTCTGGAGGGACTTTTTATTCTAATATATTTTTTGTATTGATTTTACTAAAGTAAATTTTTCAGAATTTGAATTGAAATCCGATTTTGGTTGTATTAGACAACCGAAAACCCCACTCTCCCTTGGATCCGTTACTGACTTGGGACTCGACCATTTCTGCGTTAGCTTGATATTATTTCTCAATTTTATTTGAGTAGATCACTATATCAACAATAAAAAAATATTATATGGGGGATTGCCGTGATTGACATTATCTCAAACCTTGTTTTGAACAGAGACCACATATTCGAAAAAAAAATAGAAAATGTGTAAGTTTTTTTTTCGACCATAGGCCAGTAAAAGCTCATAAGTCGCAGGTAAGAACTTCAGGCCTATCAGTCCCTCCTCCTTTTTATTTAAAGTGCTAGAGAGACTCACGGTGCTATACATTAGAAATTGAATTTCAAGTACGGGCAGTGAGATTCTTCACGAATGGATTGAAGTTAAGAGGGAGGGGGAGAGATGGAGTCTGCTATCGGAAACTCTGCATCAACTATAGTTTCGGCGACCGGAGGTGACAGAATTCAAGGCAGTTGTAGATATGTTGCTCCGAAGCGCATCTTTCTTCAAATATCAGAAATATCAAATTCGATATCAGAGCAGATATATCCCGCTTTTGGCTGTTGCGCCATTCACAGTGGAGCCATAAACGCATTCCTCTCAGTGAATGGCCTACTTGGAGTCAAACCACCACTCATTGCAGACGACGAGCTCGAGTTGCCGTGAGAATTGAGATTGACCCTTGCGCAGCGTCGTTCTGGATACTGCTATTTATCCAGAATCTACCCGACATATGAAATATGTATATGTCCAGAGTGCAATTTCGCTGCTGCTGTAGGTGTTCTGACTGGACACCGTCCAATAGGTACACACGCAGTGTGACTAAATACTTTTTCGAACACGCTTTGCCAAATCTGTATGGAGGAAGGCGACGTGGCATCATTTTGTCACTTTCTTCTGTATTGCCCGGCTTTTGTCAGACCGAGATTGAAATATTTCGGTACACACACATTTGCAGAACCTAAAAATGTGGTTGGAATTGATATTAACTGCCTTAATACATTTATAGTATCGCAAAGGACAAATATCAGTCCAATTGAGAGCCATCGTTCTTTTTGTGGTTGATCCGCCCTGCTACCTATTACTTAGTCTAACTTAAGTTAGGTCATTGTAAGGCCAATCATTCTCGGATCGATTAGCAGAAACATTTTTCTAATATTTTTTTCATGGGGAAGGTGAGACCCATCGTTATTTCTACGAACTAAGCTAACTGAAGCTAGGTTATTTTACGGACAATTTGTAGAGAATTCTTTCTAAGATTTCAACCAGAGAGAAGGTCGGGTTTTATCCCAAAAATGTCCATTATTTTGGGCTGTCCTCCTGAGTGTGTCTTTTAACTCATCTTTAATTTGTTGTTGAAGCTTCTTCATGATGCATTCAACTGTCTGGCTATAACCCTACCGTTTCATAAGCTTGATGTAAAATATTCCCATTTTTTTGTCCGCCACTGTATATCAAAAATTGCTACAGTTATTGCGATTTGTTCGAAATGATGTAGCACGTCAAAGATAAATCCACATATGTACATTTATAAGACAGCTCAGCTCTCAAAGACGCAATAAAAATTCAACATGCAACAAAGTAATTACATCTATGAAATCATAAAAAACACACACACATATGCCAAGCTAGTAAATAAACTAACGTAAGAGTTTGCAGGGCGCAGAGAGACGCATTGCATTTTTTGTTCAACAATTTGAATGATCGTTTGTTGTCATTCGGTGTCAATAAGTGAGCGTTGCTATTTCGGGCGTGTCAATCCATCGGTAACGACAATTGCCGGCAATCAGTCAAAAATTGATTGCTTGTGGGCGTCAGCAACTTGTAGATGATCAAAGTAAGTAACAGATATACAAATTTGGATGCGTGTATAATCGTATTAATGTTATAAGTATGTAAGGAGGGGTGTACATACATATGTAAGTGCGCGTACAAGTAAAGCAATAAACGTAATGACCTAGTGCCAAATATAGCTTAGTGTGTCAATCAATTTATAACTGAATATTTGGTAAATAACACACGAAAGTAGCCACATACATAAGTATGTATGTTTATGCGAATAATATTTATGTATGCATATGTCGAGCTACCAACTATCGGTAGTGTTCTCAAAAAATTAGGAAATGCGTATTTAGTTTGGAAAGCGATTGTCATAGAGAGTGTAGTCAAGGGTCTATAGTGACGTTGTTATTCGCTGTATAGCGGCTTGAAAAGCGAAATTATTATAGCAAGGTCTCATATGAAAACCACTCGCACTATTCAACAGCTGTAGCTAGAAATTGCTTCATTTGTAGAAAAACCTTAAGGCCTCAACTAAAAAATAAGAGAAGTGACAGAGAGATTCGGTTGAATAACTAGCGATTAATGTAGACTCCTTTAGGTATCACAGATATTAGGAAAATTTTCTCAAATTTATTCCTTAATATAAGTTCTCTCTTTAGAACTATTATAAGATGAATACAAAACATATTGAATACAAAGGACAGCGAATTAGTAAGTTTCCCATTTGGCGGGACAACTGCTGGTTGCAGTGAAATTTACATATAGAACTTTACATAATAACGATTCACCAAACACCGTCTGCATGATCCCACTTTTCAACTGTTAAAGAAAGTTCAAAGTAAACATAGAAAAATATGGCTGGCGTCAAGGTATGTTAGCTAAGCGCAACACTCTAAACATCTACACGGATGAATCGAAAATGGACGATGGTGTTGGTGCGGGAAGAATATACTATCCAGAGAGTCAACATCTACGTATACAGCCAAGCAGCAATCAAGGCAGTAACCTCCAAACGCTCAGAAGTGTCTTGGAAAGCAGGGTAGCTGTGTTGTAAAAAGTAAGCAACTTCACTTCTACAGGGAGACAGGCAACAAAGGCATCCAGAGCAATGAAATAGTGCACGAGATTGCAAACGAAAACGTGATCAATATCGGGAAACCCATGCATTATCTTTACGACGATCTGAACAGAAGTATGACAAGGAAAACTAAAACCTGATGGAACTAGCTACATATGTGCAAAACTGCAAAAATCATGCACAAAACTGTAGATCGGAAGTAAATAAATCTACTATTGACACTCTACAGAAAAGACTATTGAAACATGATGAGAATACCAGCTGGTCACTGTCTGGTGGTGACACACGTCCGCAGGATGGGACTGACAGAACGAGAAGACGGCAGAAAATGTCTATACCAGGGCACCAGGGAAACAATGGAGCATATCCTTTGAACTTTTCTCGCATCGGCAAGAATACGCTGTAAGCGTCAGGGGTCCGTACGGTATGATACACATCAGGAGGTATTGATAATGAGGCCGCAGAGTCTGTTAAAGTTCGCGTCAAACGCAGGCATCCTAAGTGATGACTTCTCCGCATGAACCCAACAACTGAATTCCATCTGGTATCGCAAAGAACCAAAACTGGTCTACGCGTGGCTTATTGTGCCTACCAGACTAACCTAATCTAATTGGTTTCCAAAACTTTAACGTCTTTATCGAAACGTTCACACGACCTTTTAAATAAATTTTTTTTAGGTCACGATCGAATAAATGCGGATATTTAAGAAACCATGATGTGTAAATTTTTTCATACAAAAGGACTTTTTGTTGGGAAGCCGCCATTTTGTCAGAAATCAAAGCTTTTACTAGTCCCTCGACTATTACCTGTATATATTTATTGTATTGGTATATTTTTTGGGGTTTAGGATTATAGGTAATTTTAAGCATAAAAATCTTCCTCAACGCCAAATACATTTTTCGGAGATCTACCTGGAGATCGTCTACGGATCTTGGAGATCTACATGCAATATTAAATTCTGTAAATTCGATACAGGGGTGTCGGAATTTCTCAAACGTCCTATTAAAATCACATTATAAGTCCTCTACTCTATGTTAACTCTCCCATTAGCTTCCACTTCCTTTTCTTGAAAACTTGTGTGTAACAATGTCGCTTTTGTCCAACTATACGAGTATAATATATGTTACATAATAGAATTAGCGTCCTGTTTGAGATCGTATTTGCTTTGTGTGTAGTTTCATTAATTAATTTAACACATCAATCAGTTAATGTTGCACATTGTAATGGCATTAAAATCCCACACAACCATAACCATTCAAGTCAATTTCAAATGGTATTTATTAAATAATTACAAAGAGACCGGCTGACAGCCGGCTGGATGGACGGACTTCGGGGCTGGTGGCACTGTATTTGAATGGGAATGAAATTGACAGCTGTTGTTGCTACCAACGGGCAAGAAATTGACAAGGCAGAGGCCGATGGAAGCAATATCAAATACTCGTATATATACTATATACATATGTATATATGCACATATGTATATGTATTTACACACATGCACATAAATATATACATAAATACCAGAGCACATTAAAATGCTTCATACATGTGGGTGATTGTGATCTAAAGGCACAGCGTCTCCGCTCGCATGCCACCAGCGAACATAATGATTGACGGTATTTTCTACTAAGCGGCTCGGGCTTTTATAGCAAAAACTGCGCTATAATAAATCAAATCAAGCATTGAAATAAGCAGCAATGCTATTAATGTTGTATAGCGATTGATTAACACGCCTGTGGTATGTGTTTTTGTAGCAAGTATTGTGCGTTGATGGTTCGGATCTGGCGATGATTTGATTTAATGAGTGTCAGGAAGTTGTTGCAACAAATTTGCTGAAGTATTTGGGTGTAGTTATATGATTATTATTATTTATTATTTTTTGTGGCACTTTATTCGATTGGTAAAGTAAAATGTAGCTAAAATGAGTAGCCAGAAAAAATTTGCAAATCTAACTTGAAAAATATAGCATTTCATTTGTCAAAAGTTCTATGATTTATATATACTTTTCTATTTTTCGCTTGGGTTAGATTATACTGGCCGGCTGTTACGCCATGCATAGATCTACTAGTTTCTAGTAATGCCAGATTGAGCTTCAGTTGTTCTTTTCGTCATACTTCATTATTGAGTCCGAGGCGCTTAGACATCTAAGCCGAGTTTGTAAATAAAGTCGAACAGAAGCATGGCAGTTGTACCAGCGTCTCTTGCCTCGTCAATTTTGATTATCTTATTGGTAGTCATACTGATTGTGATAGGTATTCTTAGACTCTTGCAAAAAATATGATTCCTTGGACTAAGAATTTGAATGTTTTTCATAATTTAAAATTCGACTTTTTTCATATTTCGGAGATACAGCCGATTTTGTGACGTAGCGTCCATGTTCACTAGAATTGTCTCCTAAACTTTAAACGCGTTTTTCTCGAAACTACTTTTTTCCACACGGTACCGGCATTATCTCAAGTTCTGTACAACCGAATTATTTGAAATTTTGTGTGAACATTCTTTATATAATCCTTTATCGTTCCTACTAGCATCGTGCCATAGTTTTTGTTTTTAATATTAAAAAAAAAATTCAGGAATTTCAAAACAAGCGTAAAAAAATTATTTTTTATTTTTCAGACCACCAGGAGAGTCAGGATCAATGTCACCAGGATGCGCCATTGTTTTTTACACCTGTCTCTCCCCCCTCTATTTATTTTAGTTTTTAATATTTTATTGTAAATTTTTTTTCTGTATTCTTAAGATATCAATAAAAACACCATAAAAAATGGATAGTAAATCTATTTTTGGTTTTTTTTTTTAAATAAAATTCAAAAAACTGCCCAAAATTTGATTTCTAGAGTAGAATACCCCCTTAAGGCATTCCATCTCGCCCTGATCAGTCTGTCAGCTCTTTCGGAAATTAATTTAATTATGTACCGTTCGTTTATTCTTCTATGATTCTGTGCTGAAATAATGCTGGTTAGAAAAAAATGTAAAGCAGGAAAGCTTCTCATATCAAAATATAGGCAACGGCTGATCTATTTAACATGAAGAAAAATTGTTGGTTTTATTACTAACAGGTTATCAGAGCTTTCTCAGCAACAAAGAGCAGAATTTACAGTTCTGTCTAAACATCTCGACTTGAACGAATCTGCGACTTTAAATATCCAAAACAAAATACCCAAAAAAAAAAAAAAAAATAATGGTAATTGTGACCGATTCACGTTAAGCGCAGGCATTCTAAATGATGACTTCTCGTCATGGACATAGCAACTGAACTCCATCTGCTATCGCAAAGGACCAAAACTGGACTATGAGAGGCTTATTGGCCTACCAGATTAACCAGACCGAAGCACTTCATATGAACAAGTCTTTGCGTACTGTTAAGTTAGCAAGCGAGATCAGTAAAGAAGATATTGCTATACATCTTTAATTTTTCATCAGTTTTACAACACAGAAAGTAGAAGAAAGAAAATATAAATTTTTTGTGAATTTTTTAGAGGTATTTTTTTAGTTGTTGTTTGCAGTTTTTTATAAAAAAAAAAAGGTACAAATTGCAAAATTTAATGTGCTTTAATAATTGGTGGATGATTTAGATTCCTTGATCGTTCAGCCGATCTCCAGATGGTTTCGGAAAATGGTTTGTGACAATGTGGCCCCAATTGCTACAAATAGTGGTCGAAAATATTAAAGCTGAGTTCTTGGCCATAACATTAAAGCGTTTTATTGCTTATTGAAAACCACAAGTGTAAAACAAATAATATTTCAGTCGTCATTGGCTTGTTGGTATAACAGCGCACCAGCACTATTCTTAGCACCTGTTCCGACTTTTCTATATAAAATATGATTTTGAAAAATCATTAAACAAGCGGTAGATCTCTTTAAAATCACTATTAATTACAACAATCTCAATTATTGCACCATAAATTAACGCAAATCAACACACTCAACCATATCTGCATTGCATGACATCACTTTCGCTCAAGTCATTCAATTTTTTTAGGTTTATATGTGTATATGCACTTCATATATGCATACATACCTATATATATATATATATATATATATATATATATATATCATATATATATATATTTATATATATATACATATGTTAATCTTATACGTTTTAAATATTTCCACTCAGCACTCCCTTACATTATTCGAATGTGCAATCAATTGTATCAATGCAACAAAAACACAACAATGCTACAACCAGCCGATCGTTATCAACCATTTCAATGTCATTATAGGCAATATTCTGCGCCGTCGAGTAGAAATACACTTTCTATTGGCGGGATGTGCATGAAAACTGATTAAAATCGCCAACAAAAGCAAATACTCGACAAACCTATTCAAACGTGCGCGTGCCGATCGGCTGCATAAAAGTGAAATTGCAATTAAATGCAATTCAATAAATTTAAATTACTTCGCTGAGTGATGAATGCGGTGAATGACTTTTTGTCAGCTGTGTTGGATTACTTTAAAGCGTAGTTTGGCCTGTAAAAACGCTTCAAGTGCGATTTTATTCAATTTTTATATGAAATATGTACATATAAATATTTATATGGGCATTAATTGAGCTCGCAATATGAATAGGCAACGGGCGGAAATGGAAAACGAAATTCATTAAAATATTTTGCTCGAGTTATTATTCAATAAGAAATCTTCTCCATAAGTGAGTTAATTTCTTTTTGCATTACAGAATTATGATATTGCCGATTTGATAATTATTAACATATTATATATAGTATAATCATCTTGTATGAAAGTAGTTTGCAAATTTTTATGGTAGTGCAAGTTATGATAGAATTATGTGCTCATGGTACTCTCGGTCCATTTTTGTACCGCACTTTTGAGCATAACCGGCAGTATATCATCACAAACAAGCCGATTGTTGCTTGCTAACTGGTAGCTATACGAGTATTAGATTTGATGAACACAACTGTCTCACAATAGTCTCTCGAAAACGCTTAAATTAGACACATATAATACACCTGGATTATGGCTACTATTAAAATCATATTATAAACAGCACAAAAGCCAAGCCATAAACTATGTAACTGGAATATGACTTCTATTAAAATCAGCACAAAAGCCTGTTATAAGCCGATTTTCAGGCTACCTTTGCCATTTCTCACTTGAGATCTAATACCATATCTATAGTGCCACCTGAGCTAATTTACAGCTCTAGGCAAGCGCCACATTCGTTTTCCCGTCTAAGCCTATTTTTCTAAACAACCTGTTCTGGATATCAATATGTAAAGAAAATTGGTTAAAATGCCGCCTTAAAATTATTGCGCCCTAGGAAAGTGCTTAATTTGCCTATATGAACGGGCTGAGCCGGCTCTGTATATCTACTTTATACCAAAGAGTATAAACGTTAACTTAAAATCCGTTTTAAAATTTAAAAAATACACCTCAATGGATATGAAAACCTCCCAGAGCTCACCTGTACCAAATTGATACCGGAAGACCTTAGATCTTACTCTATAAATATATAATATATTAGCCTATAATGGGCCTAATGTTTGCCTAATTGTAGCCTCCGCGGTCGCCTCACTTTTCAACTAATCAACCAACCAAGTAGGTTGACTTTTTGTTTTTCTTTAAACAATCTATACAGTGGGCAAAAAATAGTAATACTTTTTAATTGACAATTTTTCCCGAAAACTCATTCGTCGAAGTATATTTTTTCTAGGTTGGTATAACGGTCAATGACATCTGTGCCAAGTTTCACATCAAAATAATCCTTAATGTTTGGTATACGCTTGTCTTTCTGAAGTACTGCGTAAAGTGCTTTCGGCGATTTTTACGATGAGTGAAAGTATTCACCATAGAAGTTCCACTGAATTTTGTGTGCATAATCTAACTTCTGGTGCCGAAATATTCCGATTGTTGGAAAATCCTTCTGTTATAATTCCCTGTTCCAAGAAAGTGCTTTTGATGGCTACAAATTATTCCAAGAGGGTCCAGAACGCATTGACGACGAGCCACGTTCAGGACAACCATTAACATCAACTGATGATCAACACGTCAATAAAATTAAGGCATTGATATCTACTGTATGAGAATTGACGATGAACAGTCAAAGAGATCTTACTGCCTTCGTTGGAATATTAGAAGGATCAGTGAAACCATTTTGAAATATCATTTAGGCCTAAGAACTGTGAAAGCACAATTGGTATCAAAATCACTAAATTTTTTCGAACAGCGTCGCATTAATGTCTGTTAAACAATACCTTCCCACTACCAGGATGTCATGAAACGTATCGTTACTGGCGATGAGTCTTGAAAGTATGCTTATGACCCAGAAACAGGCGATCAATCAGCCGAATATTGTTAACAAGGTGAGCCGAAACCGAAAAAACCACGTTAACGCAGGTCAAAAATCAAGGTTATGTTGACAGTTTTCTTCGATTATGGAGGTGTGGTGCACTCTGAATTACTACTGATCTACCAAACTGTCAACAAGGAATACTACTTGAGAGTCTTATGCGTCATTTGTGTGATGTTATTCGTGTAAAGATATGCCGAAATTATGGATCGACAACTCTTCGGTTTTGAACGATTTGACGATAATGTACCGTCGCATACTGCATGCATTCTCCGTGAGTTTTTCGCTGAAATTTCAACCAATGTCATGCCGCAACTACCATATTTGCCTGTTTAGCTTCGTGTGACTCCGTGTCAGCCTATTTAGAAAACTCAAACGGCTGCTTTGAGGAAACTGTTTTCAGTCAATTGAAGACATTTAATGTGAAACGCTAGGCACATTGAAGGCTATTTCGGAAAATGAACTGTTTCGAGGATTGAAAAAAAAGTTGGCAGAAGTATATTGGGACTAAGTGGGATTACTTTGAGGGAGAAGATTTTGAAGAATAAATTAAGAATTTTAAAATTATGTATAAAATCTTACTATTTTTTGCCCATAGTAGTATGTGTAGGATATTATAGCTTCGGTGCAACCTAAGTTAAAAATATTATTAATATATTTTTTAGTTTTTATATCATTAAAATTAGAACTTTACATCAAAAATATAAAAAATAATAATTTTTCCACCAGAAAACAAAATTATGTTTTTTTAAAGCTTTGTATTCAATACACCTTTGAGCTATTTGCTTAACTGTAGCGTAAATGCGTTTAAAGTTTACCAAAAGCAATTAGCTGTCTAGAATTCTTCACAAGTCTACAGTAAAAATACAATAACAAAAATGTTTTGAAACGCCTCAAGTATGAGCGTACAAGTTTCGTTGCTCAAAGCAAAGCGCAAAGTTGAAAAGTTGCAAAAGAAAACTGTAAACAACAAAGCATGTTAAATGGTAAACAACTCAAAAGTCCATTTGAGCGTAGCAAAAAATGCTTGTAAATTAATTTTAATTGATTATTTGTACGCAAAAATGATGAAAGCAGCGCCGCCGCCAAAGCAAACACTATACCTTTACACGCACACACACGCGTACAAATACAGAAGTGGAGGAAAATACAAGCGCGCTCACCAGCAGCAGTGGGAGTATGTTGTGGCTACGCCAAGCAATCGGCCAGCTGTCATTATCCACTAATGGCAATAATGGCAATATGCTGAAACATTTAGCTGACCATATGCTGCGCCAACAACAAGCACAACAAAAGCAATATGCAACTAAACTTCAGCGTAGCCGCGTGTGCAGTCGACTTTCTGGCGGCGCAAACTAAGTTTAGTGAGGCGCATGCACAATTAGCGCCGCCTCCAACCGCTGCCCCACGACCGCCCCTTTGCTTGGCGCAAAGGCATAAGTCAAACGGGCGCACACACACACACTTACACTAATGCATGCGCGTTAAAGTTGCGAAAGACAATTTGCAAGCGACTGCACGCGCTTTGCAACAAATGTGTGTGGACATGCAGTTGCACAAACAATTAGCCAAGCGTATGCATTTCAATATTGAGGGCGTTGCAGCGCCACAGCACGTCTCTGCGAGTCAGCTATGACCGCTGCACAGTCATATTGCAACGCCGCGTAATTAATGGATGTGCGCGCTCATAGGCGTTCCTCGAGCGAATGCGTACTTAAACGTTGCCGTTCGGTGGAAGCGTTTTGCCGGTCAAGCGTAGCGTGTGCGCAATGTGTATGCGCAAGCTTGAAGTCAAAGATTAAATGGTGCAGAAAGCAGTTGAACGCGTTAATGAAGAATGGGTTTAGTAAAAGTAAAGCGTGGCGAATTGAGTGCATTTAAAAATGGTGAGAGAGAAAAGAGAGGCATTTAAAAGTCGTAATTTTTTTGATCTCATTGCTAGCATACTTCCGTATATCTGTAGATCAAAAAAGTTCTGCAGCAATGTTAGAGAGGTAGACAGCAGTTTTAGAGATCGATATAGAGTTCAGGAGCAAAAGTGAGAGCAGAAGCTATTATTTTTAACTCTTTTTTTGAATGTTCTTATTTCGAAGCGTTTTTTAGAAAGTCTCGCTAGGTCGGCCCTTGTATTTCCTTAACAGTTTTAAATATTCCGTCAACAGCAATTTTTTCCTCAAAAGTTTTACTCCATATTTTTAGTTTGCTATAATTTTATGGCATTGCTTCAATAGCTTTAAACGTAATAAAACTTATTTTACATAATTTGTCTTAAAATAACCTGTATTTATATTTTTTACAGCGTGCTACATATTTAATTCAATTTAGTTTTACCATATACCATGTTGCCATAATATTATAGCAACTTTTTTTATATACTTTGAACAAGTTTTTCTCAAAAATTTTACTTCCTTCTACATACTATGAGATTTTAGTTTGTTATAATTTTATAGCAACTTTTTTTGCGAAAAATTTCTATCTTCTACAGTATGCTTATGATGAATACAATTTGCTATAATTTTATTCATTCGGTTTGTTATGCAGTGAATGTAGAAAACATAATTTTATAGCAACTTAAAATTTTCAATTTATTCTGTGGTATAAGTACTTCTAGAGTTTTTCGCTTGCTATACAATATCATTAAAGTTTAAATTTAGTTTATTTTACCTTGCTATAATTTTCTTTTTCCTTTTTTTAATATTACTTTATCCATGTTTTGTACATCCGGTTAAACGGTTATTCCATAGTTCTCTGACACGTTAAATGTTTCATTCAATTTATTATAAAATGAACGCCGATTTGCTATAATTTTATAACATCTTTTAAAGTAAGTATAGTATACTAATTTTGTGGCTCTGAAACATAGATATTTCTGTATTAGAGATATTATTTTTTCTTCGTTGTTTTGCTTTATTGCTTCCTGTTAACTCATTCTATTTGTTGAAAAGTATTTAGACTTGATGAAAATCTAAATTCTATAGACATATTTAATATACTCTCTTCAATTATGCACATTTTACGTCTTGGTCGTTTGCCATAATTTTATAGCAACTTTCATATTTGCAGTTAACTCTAAATAAATTATTTTTCGATAGTTTTTCTTACATTTTAACGGCTCTGGTGTACAGATATTTGCGTATTTATATACTTTTTACTTTTTTCTGGATGTTTTGCTTTATTGCTTGCTATCAACTCATTTTTAACTCATTCTTTTCGTTAAAAGGTCATAAGACTGGATGAAAGTATAAATTATATAAATATATTTAACAACTTTCTCTTCAGTGATGCTTTTTACAGCGTTATATTACGTCTTCCTCTCTTCCCGTAATTTTATAGCAACTCAAAAATAAAAATTCTTTAATTAAATTAAATATATTTAACTTCAGTGTCGCTTATTGCAGCTTTATTTTACGTCGTTCTCGCTTGCCATAATTTTATAGCACTCTAAAATTACAAATTCTATAGTTAAACCAAATATATTTACTTTCAGTGACGCTCATTGCAATTTTATTTTACGTCTTCATCGCTTGCCATAATTTTATAGAAACTCCAGAATATAAATTTTATAAATACATTTAATATATTTCACCTCAGTGACGCTTATTGCAGTTTTATTTTACGCCTTCCTTGCTTGCCATAATTTTATGGCAACTCAAAAACGCATTTGTTTCCAACTACCAACTTCCACAAACAATTTAATCGCACCTATTTATGCCAACAAACAGTTAAATGTGACTGTTGGCGTATCGGACAATCAGCCAACGCTAGCAATGGCTTTAATGAGACTTTGCAAATTTTTGTTTATTTTTTTTTGTGCGCGCTTTTTCTTAGCCATAATTTATTACCTAATTAACCATAAAACTGCGGCCACAATGTTATTGTGTCTGCGCAGACTATTGTGTTGCCACGCTATGCTTCTTTTAATTTTTGTTTGTTTTTTGGCTTTGGCAGAGTTTTCGCTAACTCATTACACGAAGTTGGAGAGATTGCAATCAACTGCAGCCGAACAAAGGAGCCAGCAGTGACAAATTTGCGCAATTAGACGGTGAGCACAAAAGGAACACAACTTAATACAAATACGTAGATAAACAAAATGAGTTATATACGAAAAATAAACAAACGCAGAGAAGGAAAACTGCGGCGTGCAGAAAACGGGAGTTGCGGCGGGGAATAACAAAATTGTTGAAATAAATATAAATGCATATAAGATCACGAGAAAAATAGCAAAATATAGAAAATAACGAAATGTCCAATAAAGAAGAGAGATAAAATTCAATAAAAAGCAAATATGTTGAAGCGATTTTCAAAGAAAATCCAATTGAAATAAAAAGCGCCATAAGTTGCAACAATGCTGACAGCAGACGACGCGTATTAGCACACTCACACAAATACATACAAGTATAGAGAGACAGACATTGAGACATACAGCGAGATTTTTCGTTCATCATTGTTATTTTTGTTATTGTTGTTATCGCATTTTGCCATTTTTCCATTGTTACATTTATAGTTTTCATGTTGCGCTGAGTTTAGACTGGATGCCACAAGAGATTGCTGCTGCCAGCAGTCTGAGTATTTACAATTGTTGTTGTGCGTTTGGCTTGAGTTTTATTGTTATTGCAGCAGCGCGAGTTCATTGAAATTGTACGTGTCTGTATTGGTTAATTCAGCTAACAATAATAGCAACCAACTTGCAACAACAATGTGCAGCAAAATAAGAGTTGCGAAAAATAGTAAAACAATGAGGCGCTTGTTGCTGCGGGATAACGAAGGCAAGCAGTCACAAGTTTGTAATAAAAGTAAAAGTTAACAACAACAACGTAAAACCAACAACAAGGATGTTGCTACAATGGCAATCGGTGTAAGTTAGTGAAATTAATTAGGGTTTATATGGCAAATGAGTCAATGTTGAGAGGAGACAGTCAATGTACTAGTCAGTTTAAAAGCAAGAAGTGATCATATTATTGGTACTAAATAACATAATATTGAATTAAAATATTCAGATAAAATTTAAATTTCATTGAAAAAGCTCGAATGGTGTTAGCTGCAAACATTTGAAACTGCAAGTATAAACCAAAGATACCTTTTTTCGATTACTTTCAATAATTTTGTAGTTCCAAGCGTCAGGGTAACATCAATTTCAGCAAAACACTGATAAGTACTTTGCCACACCACACAATGGTGCCATAATCAGAAGATACACTCAAGTGCAGTATATTCTTGTGGATGTCTACTGTCAAAATTTCAGCCAAAACGGATTGATAGTACCATTTGACCCTGTGTGAGCCTTGTCCATGGATTTTAAAAAATTTTGGAAGAATGCGAAAACCGCAACCATCGGTGGTCACTGAGACAGCGGACTTCACCTGGCGAAACTGTACCAAGGCGAGGACTGTCTACATATTCTGCGATTAATACGTAGCTTCGCAATTGCTGGTGCCGCAATAAAACAATTGATGCTGGCACCATAAAAACTGACACTAATAAGAAGTACAATCTCATGATCGCCTATTATTTTTATTTTGACTTTTGTGTCTGTGAAAACCAGCCTATATACAGAATTAAAAAGATTTTAGAAAAATGTAAAAAGAGCCACTTCGGACGGATTCACTGAGACAGTGGATTTCACTGGGCGAATCTGTTACGAAAAAGATTGCCTTACCGACCGTAAAATGTACGATTGTTGTTGTTGTAGCGGCCGATTTCTGACAAGTTGACAGTCCTCGGGCGGATAAATTTAGCATCTGTTTTGGTTTCCGACGTATCGTGGAAACGGGTAAAACATAAGGTCATCCTTTTCTGCGATTAACACGATCTGATCGAACTCGACTACTTGGATTAAGGCAAAATGATCTGGGGCTCTATCAATGCCTTACTTTGCTTTATTTAATCGGCAAACTTGTTTTAAATAAAGCTGAGTCTCGGTGTAGTGAATCTCTAATTTACTCAAAAAACAAGCAAAAGTGGCATAACTGGAATAGGCGGTAACTGCTGACCATTGCAATTCAAAAGAAATGACATAGGAACTCTAGCAGACTAGGAACACCATACAATGACTATTATAGAAGCTATCAGGAAGTTGAAGATGAAACTATGAAACATCTTCTAAGAAAGTGCATGCTTTTTGTATAGGAAAATAATTGTTATCGGATGAGGCTTTCTGAACGATGTTTCGGATGTTGCACGGATACAACTTCTTTTTGTGTTGATAAACTTCATCAGAAGCACGAACAGGTCCAGAGATGACATAAAGATTGAAAGGGTTTTAGTGCCGGTGGTTTCACAATCGGTTTTCTATTGACTTAGGTGCGTCGTCAGATACCTGTATTCACTCTACCTACCCACCTATAAACCTATTTCAAATTATCTGAACCATTGCCGAAAAACATCCCATTTGAGGAAGAACAAAGTGATTTCCATCATAACAATGCACCGTCTTATACCTTATCGGTTGCCGCGTACTAGTTGCCTGAATTAGGTTAATCTCTCATCTTTATTGGCGTGGACACCTGTTCGTGACTTTCGTTACTAGATTTTCTTAAAGTCTTAAATGAAATAAAAATGAAGAAAAAACTGTTGCTATCTTGAGCAGAATATTTGTTTGCCTAAAAGATATCTACTTGAAAAAGAATACTCTTACTAAATGGCTTAAATATGACAAACAGTAACATCAATTTTCACCTAAGCACATAATTATTCAAATATTTAATAAAAAAGTTGAACTTTACTCTCGAAGAAGCAAAAAAATCAAAAAATTATATAAAAAAATTACTTTAAAATTCGTTCTTTGGAACGAAATCAAATGACTATTATGTGATTTTAGACTACTTGAGCAATAGCGCCACCTATTGAGCACTATATTTTTTGTTATGAAGGAAATCCAATTATACACACTCTAAAGTCGACCATAGCATTCCCTATCGTACTATTCGCTAAACTAAATAAAGTAAAGTTTTTCATGAGCCTTTCAGAAAGTGTTATAATTTTTCGAAACTTACATAGTATGTCGTTACCAAAAATTCAAAATAACGTACCATGACTTTTCATTAGTTAACTTACAACAAAAGGAAGAAACAGTATAAAATAAAAGTACTCATATTGAAGCAAAATATGAGTTTTAGTTATACCTTGATTATCCTTTGGTTATTTTTTGGTTGCTTTTTGGTTATACATACACACCTCGTTTGGTGTTCAAAAAGTATCGCGAATCGTAACTGACAGTTTTCTTCGATTGCAGGGGCGTGGTGCATCATGAGTTCTTACCACAGGGAAGAACGGTCAATAAGGAATATTACCTGCAAGTTATGCGCAATTTGCGCGAAGCAATCCGCCAGAAACGCGGATTTGTGGAAGGACAAAAATTGACTTTTGCACCATGATAACGCCCCTGCTCACACACATCGTTGCTTGTGCGCGACTTTTTGGTCAAAAACAACACACTAATGAAGCCGCAGCCACCGTATTCCCCAGATCTGGCCCCTGTGACTATTTCTTGTTCCCTAAACTGAAGAGGCCCATGAAAGGACGACGTTACGCTTCTCTTGAGGAGATAAAGACGGCATCGAAGGAGGAACTGAAGAAGATAAAAAAAATGATTTTTTAAAGTGCTTCGAAGATTGGAAAAACCGTTGGCACAAGTGTATAATATCTCATGGGGATTACTTTGAAGGGGACAAAATGGATATTCATGAATAAATAAATAAATTTTTTGAAGTGCTTCGAAGATTGGGAAAACCATTGGCACAAGTGTATAATATCTCATGGGAATTACTTTAAAGGAGACAAAATAGATATTCATGAGTAAATAAATAATTTTTGAAAAAACACAAAATTCGCGATACTTTTTGAACACACCTCGTATAAGATAGCAGAAGTTTAAAACTTTGTATACATATGTATAGACGTAATATGTTGTAGTAAATGTAAAAAATCGTATTTCTTCTTATACATTAATAGGTAATATATATATTTTATGCTAAAGTAGTACGTACGATATTTGATGCCACAATATTCTGATGATAATGGTTATGCAAAACGCTGATTCGGTACTTACCTGAAAATAAAGAAAATAGTTTATTTTGTTGTAAGAATTTTTTATGAAATGTAAAAAAATCTTTCAAAATTATTAAATGTTACATTATACTGTTGAATTGTTAAATGATTGAAAATAAATTAAATTTATTTCACAGAATTTACCAAATGCGGATGCTGCGATGGCAGTTGTACCCGACAGGTAAATATGAACTTAAAATATCTAATTTATATGTGTACTGCTTGCTGCTCATATTATGAACGATTATTTATATTATAAAATATACCTCATTCAACATGTTTGAGAGATTATGCTTTAATGTGGTTTCTATATTCTCATAGCACTGTTTTTGAACTTATCGAGCTCATGCTTAATATTTCTTTGAAAGAGCTCTGATAATTAACAAAATTTAATACCCCCACTAAATTTACATAAATTTAAAAAATCACGTTATGCAAAAATTTCAATACTCCCGCTCACTTTCTATTTCACGAAAGTGCTGCAAAACATGACCCCAATAAAGCAATGCTTTCGGGCAGTCACGCTGGGAAACATGTCAAGATGCGCAAAACAAAAGTGGCGAAAAAATGCAAACATGTCAATATGAGCAAAAATATGAGGTGTATAGAAAACTAAGAACAACAAAAAACCACGGACTTTTTTTTGAACTCTTTCGAGCAAAACACAGCGTAAAAAATTCACATGTTCAGCTCACACATATTTAGACAAATCCCTGCATAGACGAAATGAAAGTAGGTTCGAAAAAAAAAATAAAAAATAAAGATAAAAGTTAAAAAAAGGACAGAAAAGTAAACAAAAAACCAAAAATTCTGTAAAGCAGAAAACATGACTTATGACAACCGATATGAAAGTACTGGCAAAAACAAATTCAAAACAAAAAAAAAAAGACATCGTAAGAGCTAAGTACGGATGTCGTCGAACATTTTATAGTATATTTTATATACTCTCGCAAATTGGTCTAAAATTCTATGTTCACCTAATATCGCCGAAATGTTTCTTAGATTTTTATCGCCAAAAAGTCAACCGGTTGGTCGAATATCACTATTTTTCGTATATAGGGTCTAGAGGAACGCCTGCACCGGATTTATTTATTATTCGGATTTACTAAAATTTGCTCCAGAGAATAATAAAATATTTTCTTCCAAATTAATTGAGATAAATTGCGCTTTGACGACTCAATATCCTTACAATATAAGATATCTTACAGATTGACGGCTAGCGTTCTCATATTTGGTATTGGAAGACTTGAAAATCTATAGTATATAGTCAGATTTATATAGATATTATATTAGTAAGGAAAATAATCTGGTGCCTCTGGTGGATCTGGTTAAAATTGTGTCATATGACAGGTGAGCATGGTCCGATTTCGGCTTTCTTGATCCATAAATCGTCATACGTTTCGATATATGATACATAACTCTCTCTAGATCACATGTGGTTGTTAAAAACAACGATGACACGAAGAAAACTATTATACCCAGCGCAACATGTTGCGCGTGCATAAAAGAAGCTAACTCACAGCATAACCAAATTTAGAGCAACACTTGAGTTTTTGTTCTTTTATTTTATTTTTATTATGCGCTTCTTTATCTATACTCTTTGCTAGGGTGTAGTTTTGGTGTAGTTACGGTTTGTCAGTTGGGGTCTCACAGCTGTCAATCTAATGAGTCTGACATGTTGTTGGTGTGTTTTTATACAAGTCTGTGCTGTTGCTGTACAAGTATGTAAAAAAAGATGTTTTTGTGTTTTTGTTTTATTTTGACATTTCTAATTATAGCTAATTATGGTGAGATAAGGTGCAAAAAGCTAAAAATAACTGTTGAAAGCTAGACAGCGCTAAATATATGGCGGGGGAGGGGTCGAGTTTGTATAGGCATGTAGTGGAGGTAGTGGTGAATAAATTGTGAATAAATGGGAAGCCGTATTAGGTCAATATCGTCATAGAAGATTGCTTTGACATGGATAATAAATTAGGTTTGCTATGATCCCCATCAAAAGTAGAAGCTTACGATTTACCATAAATCATAAAAACGGTTATTTATTTGATTAAATATTATATACATTAGTACAGTTTTGTTTCCTGCTTACTAAAGACACCATTGTCATTCCGACAGTGACAGCTTGTTGTACATGATTCTATAAACTAAAAGCTAATTATCTGAAAAGCAAAAACCCGACGAAAGAACGAAAATAAAGAAAAATCACGTGTAGTTGATAACAAATATTTTGTGCTCGGAGTAAAACAAAAACAAAAAAAATAATAAAAATTGAAACAAAAAAGTAATACACAAATAAAAAAATAAATATAAAATAAAAAATAAAAATAAAAAAGCTGAAACTTTGTTCGCCGCCAACGCGCTTGTTGAAACTGCACGCTTGTGAACTAAATGTTTGATTTGTGCAAATATTGTTATTAGGGGACAACATACGATGGTTTTCAGTGTTTACCTAAAATCTTGTACTTTTAAATATTTCCGCAGGGCTTTCGGGGCAAAAATGTAATATATGTATACTCATTTAGTGGTGATGTGATATCACATTTCATTAATTTTTGCTATTAAAATGGTTTTTAAGAGAGGTTATGAAATTGTGATATTAATTTTATAAGAAGTGATGTGGATTTTGGAGAGCTGGTGATGTTGTGATGTGATATCACACCAAGGTGGTATCAAGTGGTTATGTGATTTTAAGTTGTGATATGAAAAAATAATTATTATATAGCATTTAAATAGTACTATACAATACTTATTACAATTAACTGTATTCATATTTTGTAAGAGGTGATGTCATGTTGTTCGCTAGGTAATATTTTTTTTTAAATGAGAAATTGGCTTTATGATATTGATTTTATAAGAAATTATGCGATTTTTCTGAGCTTGTGATGTTATGACGTGATGTAGTATCCAGTGATTTGAAGTTGTTTTGTGAATAAATGAATAAATCAATTATTTATGCAACATTCCAATATTACCCCACAATAGTTATAACAATTCTGTTACTATTTGCCAGTTTTTGTCAACTTATGATGTAACGATGTGATATCACATATCAAGTGATCCGAAGTTGTAACAAAATAACTTTTTCTGCAACATTTGAAAAGTAGCTCACAATACTTCTTACAATTATTTTCATATTTTATTTGCTTTTCAATATGATGTGATGCAAAATAGATATTTCAGCTCTTTAAGTTAAAGTGCGATGTAAAATTCGATTGAAAAAATATTTTTTTAACTTGATGGGTTTGTAAGCTTTGTTGCGGCGGTTTAATGTAGGTATTTTCAATATATAAGCAAATATGATATTTATCTGAAAACTTTATGTGATGTCATGACACGATGTGATATCACTATGTGATGTCGGTCGCAAAATTTTGCAACTTAACATCAATTCATGTTCTAAATACCAACAATGTTTAACAGAGCAATAAGGACATCAATGTGATGTGTTGCTTGTTATCCCGTGATGTAGTGATGTGATTATGTTTTTAAAAAATTACGAAAGTGCCAGTGACCATGCCATGTGAACCAAAAAATATTGCAATCATTTTATGTGCTAAACACCAGCAATGTCTACCACAGCATAAATGTACATATCATGTGATGTATAATTTGCATGCAACGTATGATGTAATGATGTGATATTGAAAATAAATATATGAAATTATGAATATTGCTGAGAAAGTGCAAAAATTTCTATATATTGGCTAAGTATAAGAAACTGAATATTATAGTGATGTGACGTCACATCAACATACTGTGGTGAACACTCACACTGCAGGCTTTAGTTTGCAAATTTATTGGTATTTCTCACCACAACATGCGCCAAGTTTACACCACTTAAAAATACACACATCATAGAAAAATATTTATCATAAATATAAACAATAATAAGCACTGATCTCACATAAAAATAAAAATAAATAAAATAAACAAATTCTTCCCATGTGAAGAAAACACAAAGCTTACAAAATTAATAACAAAAATTTGTAAACAAGAAATTCCAATTTGCCAAAAATAGCTGCAAGATTATTTTTGTGAAATATTTGCACTAATTTTGTTGAGTTATGGGTTATAAAATTAGAACTACATAATTTTTGCTGGATAAAGAGTTTATTTTTCGCACACAATTTTTTGATACTTAATGACGTTGTTGTGCGGTATTTTCATATCACAAAAACAAAGCAGTGGCCTAGCAATGTGTAAATGTTTGCTATTTTCAGCATGAAATAATTGAAATTCTATGTATTTTGGTTTGAGATAGGGCAGTAGTGGAGCGAAAAACTATTTATGGTAAATTATGCATGAGTAATGCTGCTCTTCGGCAATTAAAGCGCAAGAGAGTAAAGATAAAAATATATAGATACAAAATGTTGTTCAAAAAAAGCGTCTATAATTATAATACAGTGTTGATAATGACGGGAAAGATAAACTGCTATATATGATGTTGGAGGTCAGATATACACAGAAAACCAGAATGATGCTGAGATAATTTTTTTTTTATTAAGATTTGCTTATTTACTAATAGTTTGTTTTGGAAGATTCCTTTTTAATTTGTATGTCCATGTTAGCTCCAAAAGTGATATAAAGTTAGAGGTGATTTATACTGCTTCCTTAATGGGGATATTAGTTGGTTTTGACTGCTTTGCCCGAATAGCATTGGTGTAGTATAAAATTCACCCCACCATGTTTTTTGTTGAACCACTCTTTTGCGTTTCTGTTAAGCCTGCCCATTTATTATAACATCCCTGACATTTGTTCCTTCTTTCTTCAAATTCCGTATTTTCTTTTGATCAAATGCTAGCAGGTCGATGGCCATGGTTCCGCTTATAAGATTCTCAGGTTCGCCCGAAAATGCAAGCCATGCCGTTATTAGTCTTAAAGCAGCTGGGGATACCCTTTTTCTAGGGCTTATTTTTTTACAATAAGTCTGAATAGTGAGGGGTACTTCCAAGTTTTTAGTGCTGACAGTATTCAGCACTTATTCAGCTTGAGTTAGTGGTAGCTGAATACAAGCATACTTGTCTTTAGTTGAGGCTTTAGTGATTGATTCTAGATATGCCAATTTTTAGTCCTGAGGTTTTTCAAGGCTTATTCAGCTTCAGTTAATGGTAGCTGAATATAGTGCTGAATACTTGTAAAATTAGCTCAGGCCATGGTGATGATTCTAGATGGTCAACTGATGGTTTTTTCGATACAAAGTCATATCCAAATATCTCGGTAAAAATGTTTCTAGTATATTTTCTTATAACTTACTACATAAAAACTCTCAAGTTTAAGCCCACCCGCGTCAAACCATATTTGTGCTTTCATTATCACACCAGAATAGTTAAAGGTACGGATTTGGACTTATTCTGCAATTGCATACCAAGTTTTTTAATGCTGAGAGTTTTCAGCGCTTATTCAGCTTAAGTTAGTGTTAGCTGAATAAAGTGCTGAATACTTGCAAAGTTAGTTGGAATTTGCTGATTTATTCTAGACTGGCAACTGATGGTTTTTTCTATATAAAGACATGTTTAAGCAGCTGATAAAAAAGTTATTACTCTCTTTTAAGTATAAAGTTTATACTACATGGCGTATGAGTAACATTTGTCGAAATTACTTAAAAAACTTTCTTAAAATCGTCATTGTTTTAGTGACTTTAGGTACTCGTAAATAATTAAGTAGGTACTTTTTTCAACAGATTTGTATTTAATCATCAAATACTTTAAATTATGCGCAGTCATGTCGCTTGCTTAGCCTCAGTGAGGGTCCAAAAAGGCGTGTTAATTGCTTGTCTCGAATTTGCAAATATTTACAAAGTCAGTAGCCAAGTGTGATTTTATGTTAATAAAGTGTGGACATATGCCGGCAGATAATGAGGCGAATGACGGTAAAAGAAAATATAAACAATAAAAAAAATGTATATGAGATTTATTTTTTTTTTAAATAATAGAAAAGAAATTATAAAAAAAATAATAAAATAATAAAAAAGTAATAAAAAAATTAAAAAAAAGATAAATTTCTCAAAAAAAAAAAAAAAAATAAAAAATAAAAATAAATAAAATAATTATGTAAATTATCAAAAAAAAAAACAAATATTTAAAAATAAATAAATAAATAAAAATAAAAAAATCAAACAAAAACTAAAAGTAAATAAGAATAAGAATAAAAAAAAACAAATTTACGATATAGAGCTAATAGATTTCATAAATATTTAGCTTATTTTTTATTGAATCAAATCACATATTATTTAATATATGCTAATAAAAAACAGTCAAGAGTACAATGAATTAAATCTTTACATAAATTTAACATTATTTACATCTAATTTACTTTGATCAATTGCTTGGCATACCATCTCCAAGTATAGTATATCATTGTCTCAGACAATCATCTGACCAAATCAACTGTAAAATTTCTCACAAGTACCACTGTCGTACCGAATTTCACTGTTGAAATGAAGTAAATCAAAGCAATTAAAAGAAAACTGTGCGTTAACGGCAGACATATTTACACAAGCCACTGAACTGTCAAATACACCTCAAACCAATATATGCGCTCCTCCCTCCCTCCCTACAGCACGACCACCCATTTGAGCACCGCTGATTACCATGTCAATCGACTGCATAATTAAGACACAGCAACAAAGCGCAAAAGAAATATGAAAGAAGCCGTGCATGTAAACAAACGCGCGAAGAAGACGAAATTAAAGTAAAAAGCAGTTTGTGTGAAGAAAGAAAAAAATAATTTTACAAATTACACAGCAATGTAGTGGCATTGGCAATGTGGCAATTAAGCCATAAGCGGCAAGTAATAGCGTTGAGTTCATAATAAAAGAGCGAAAAAATTCGAGTGAAAAATGAAGTGATGTGCAAAGGAATGTGTAGAGCGGCGTTGACAGAAGATTAAACAAAGTGACATAAAATGTGAAGTTAAGAAAAAAGTGTGTGAGCAATAAGGCGGCAACATGTTGCTGGCAAATTGTTCGCTGATAATAACATGGTATAAGGAAGAAGTGACGGAAAAAAATATTTGGTGTGAGGTAATGTGTTTGAAAGGAGGTGTTTTGGTGTTTTATTAAATATTTTTCGGCATTTTAAGCGTAAATTTTAATTAAGTAAGGTTATTTTCAAAGAAGTGAGGTTAGATTAGCAATAACTCAAGTTAGGTTAGCAATAAGTGAGGTTACAGCTAGCTTAAGAGTGTTGTGTAAAAACCATTTTTAGGTTCGGTAAGATCAGCCTTTGTAGCCACTGTCCACTGTAAGCGGTCCTAGCTTGTTTTAATTCACACTGGCTTTAATTAGCATAGTAAAATGTTCCTGTCGTTAGTGAGGTTAAGTTTTTCTACATACAAGTAGGTGAGATGAGATAGCAGCGGAATTATTAGGGCTGGGTTATTAGGGATAGTTTAGTCTATCTGAGATCGCAAAGTTGGAAAAATGTTAGGAGTTCTCTTTATGTTGGTTCAGACTTGAACTGATTGTTTATCATTTACCTGATTGTGTATCATTAACTTACAAAGGTTGAAGTCATGCTTTGAAAGCATATTGTTTGATAAGATAGCTCATGATATGATTAAAAATCTATAAATTTATTATTAATATTTGATCGGATTCAGACAGAATTTTACATAAACTGATTGTGTTTAAATAGTCTAAGGGACATCTATCAATCGTACGCGTCGTAATATTACCTTGTCACTGATTTTCGTTATGTTTTCTGAGACGGTCTTATAGTTACTTATAAAATTTCTTAAGCAGTTTCAATACAGTAGCCAAAACAATTATTTATTTCTTTAGATCACCTTAAATTTTCTTGTTTTCTTGGATATTTGATCTGATCACAGATCCCTCATAAATATAAAGCAGTTATAGGTTTTTCGATAATAAAATCTGGATTATTTCAATTTACAGAAAAAAACCATTGCTCTGTAAACTAACATCTATGATGTTCTGGTCAATAGTTTTCATAATGTTATCTTAAATGGGGTTATCTTAACTTTTAAAAACTCGTATGCAGTTTCAGTGCTGTAACCGGAGCTGTTATTTTTTGCTTTAGAGTTGCTTTAATTTGGTTATTTTTCTGTTCTTTTCTGCTCTTTTTTTTATTTTTCATTTATTTTTATTTTTCTGTTTTTTTATTTTTTATTTTTGTTTTTCTGTTTTTTTATTTTTTATTTATTTTTATTTTTTTTTAATTTGTATTTAATTTTTTTTATTTCCTTAATTATTCCTTTAGAAGTATATTGCAGTTTTAGGTAGGCAAAGAAGTTATAAAAAGATATCAATTTAGTTTTTATAATAGTTTTTAGGCGTAGATCTTTCTAAGATGCTAGCTTGCCATCATAAGCAGTATCTTTCGTTTTGTTTTGTAAAATGAGCTCATCTTAAGTTTTAAAAATGCGTATGCAGTTTCAATCTTATTGCTGAAACCATGCTATTTTCCTTAAGATCAGCTTTAATATTTATACTTTTCTGCTTTATTTGAACTCTTACATATTCTTTAGAATTAAACAATAGTTATAGGTAGGTGAAGATGTTATAAAAAGAGATCAGCTTAGGGTTTTAAGTTTGTATTATTAAATTAAATTTATGGACGAAGATCTTCATCGAACTTAAGAAAGTCTTAATTCCTTCCTGTTACGTGAAGAAAGTCCATTGTTCTGTGAGCTAGCTTGCTGTCTATGATAAAAGTAACATTTTTTGTTATGTTTTGCAAGATTGCCTCACCTTAACTTTCAAAAATGCTTACATAATTTAAATCTTACACTTGAAACCATTTTAATTTCATTTGTAAAAACTTTAATTTTGTTATTGTTTTGGATTTTTGATCTGATTACTTTTCTTTAAAAATAATCACTATGAGAGATAAGTAAAAAATTTTCGTTAAGTTTTGATCTTAACTTACACAAAAGGTTATGTTTTTTCACTAGACTAGCCGAAACTATTCTATCTGCTTTTAAAAGAGCTTTGAATTTGGTATTTTTCGGGGTTTTTGATATGATCACAAACCTCTTACAACTACATAGTAATTATGAAAAGAGATCAACTTAATTTTTGAAATTTCGTTTCCTATCATTTAAATACCAAAAACTTCTTTTAGTTTAAATTACTAAATTTCAAATAAGTTATGAAAATATGCTAAGTGAATGGGATGGGAATGAGAAATAGAAAAATTGCTAGACTAAGTCTGGATCTGTGTTGACGAATTCGCATAGAAGTTATCGAATAAGTTACAGTAGATCACGCTATTGTTTTTTTTCATCTCAATGTTTTTTTTCTTTTATTTTTTTTTTATTTATTTTATTTTATTTTATTTTATTTATTTTTTTTTTGTTTTAGATTCCTGTCAGTATATCAGTTCTTTAGGGACTTAAAATTTTACTGCTGATATGAGCCCTCTGCGTATCGAATTTTTCAGAATATAAGCTGATGGCTAACTAAGTGAAGGACAGACCATTATCCAGTACATGTCTTAAAAAATCCCGAAATTACAGTAGTAATATTAAATGGGTGGTTTTGGGCCGGATATCTAATCGAAAATTAAACATGTGATAAGCCTTGTACTGCTCTGCTATAACCACCTAAGCAGTGTCTGCGCCAATGAAGAAGAAGTAGAAACTCTGTACTGAGATTAAACTCGTATATAATGAAATGAGTTATCCTAATAACATAGACAGAACTCATATATGACCTACTTCGGTGATTATTTCAGTTATACAAAATCGAAGGAATCTTAAAATGAGTATGAGCCTTAATTTATTTACAATTTTGCGGTGTAATTAAGTACGATTCTTAAAGAACTTCTCCGCCATTTTGACATAACACCCACAAGGATAATGCAATATCCACATGCGCTCACACATCCATACAAATCGTGTATATGACAACAATAAACATTCCAGCGCCGTTAAATCGTTGTAAACTATGCCATGGCAAATGACGCGCGTGTGGCGCAAAGAAGCGCATTAACTGTCATTAAGCGTAACCGCTAAATGTCATGTATGGCGACGCCTATAAAAACGCACATTAGGTATAAAGGGCGCTCTTTTTCTGGCTAAAACTTCCCACGTCGTGTAATAGAGACATAACAGTGAGATGCGGCGTACAAAAGTAATGGAAATTGCTGTGACAAAAAAGCGCGCTGGGAAATGACAGTGGCTACACACATACATATGTATGTGCAATACGTGGCAGCACTCCAGAGAATTGTCAATAAAAAATGCGAATAAAAAGTTTATTTATAATAGCATAAAGCAAGGCAATCGCCGCAGAGAACGCGCAACAGCTGTGAAAACGAGCTTGAATAGGCAGCGCTGGTAAACCGCAAAATTGTAGAGAATTGCAAGAAAAAACACGCGCTAAACATGACAGCTAAATGTCAAATGACAACCAAGGGCACTTAACGAGGCCTACAACTACACTATAACAATGCGCGCGAATGCGTCAAATGCCATATAAAGAGCGTAGAAAATAAAATTGTAAACATAAAGAGATTTATATTGTTCTGTATGATTGTGTGTGTGTGTGTGTATGTTTGTTGTAAAAATTTATGTAATTGTGGCAGCGAGTAAGAAATAAAAACAATGCAAATAACAAATAAAAAGTTTATTTAATGACTTTTTGCGGTCGCCTTGATGGCCTGTGTGATGGCTATGCTGTCCGTTATGCATTTAAATGAATTAGTGTTGTGACCTGTGGGCGTCTATTAGCCGCTGTGCTGCTTAACAGCATTTGACATAGCTTAGCTAAGCATATTTAGAAATTTATCTTTGCACTTCCTGAACAGTAGTTAGCTGTTGCCATTTTGGATTGTAATAGTAAAGTGTATATTATATACGAGGGTGCTTTATGGAGTTGTGTGGATAAGGGAAAAAAACTTAGAAAATTGGTTATTTGTAAAAAAAAAAAAGACTAGTCAATAGTAAGAAAATGTCAGTTATAGGGAAATTGAGATCTCTTTAGTCGATTTGAGAATTTATTATTAACTTTATTATTATTTGCTGGTAGAAGTTACAGTAGATTTCGTAGGAGCGATATGGTTGTATCTATGAAATTAAGCTTTTTAATGAAAAATCTAAAAAAACCTTTAATTCTAAAAATAATTCGACTCCCTTCTATGCTCTATAGACCTAACCGTCAATGTGCAAGAAGCCGCTCAACTTTCCTAAGCGACATTGCTTCGCTATATGGGCTCCTGAAAAGTTCCAAGAAGATCCGACGTTTTCGAGCCAAATTTTGTTCAGCGATGGTGCCTATTTTTGGCTCAATGATTATGTAAACAAACAAAATTGCCGCATTTGGGACGAAGAGTAAACTGAAGAGATTCCAGAGTTGCCATTTCATCCAAAAAACAACGGTTTGGTATGGTTTATGGCGCAGTGGAATCAGCAGCTTTTATTTCTTGTAAAATGATGCCGGTGAGAACGTAACCGAACAATAGCGTTATCGCGTCATGATAACCGACTATTTGATGCCTGAAATTGAAGCTCGTGATCACGGCCACACATAGTTTCAACAAGACGGTACTACTTCCCACACAACGCACCAATCAATGGATTTATTGAGAGAACACTGCGGTGAGCAGATAATTTCACATTTTGGGTCGGTCGATTGACCACCAAGATCGTGTGATATCACACCGTTAAACTTTTTCCTGTGGGACAGTCCCGCTTCGATTCAGGCCTTGGAGCAAAATATCACGCGCAACATTCGCCAATCACTAGTCGAAATGCGCGAACGAGTGTTCGAAAACTGGACTCAACGGATGAACCATATTTTTAAAAGCATGTACTATCAAATCGATATTTTTTTGATATTGAATTAGATGTGTCTCTGATATGGAGTTAAGTATTTTTATTACTGTTTTATAGAAAATACTTAAAAGTTAAATAAACTTGAGTTTAAAAGGCAAAGTGAAGGTATTTGAAAAGTACAGGGTATCTTTGGCGACAAATCGAAATTTTTGAGTTACAGGATTCAACTGGAGCTCACCTAGTTCATCTTTATATAGAAAAACCTCAAATTATACAATAAAATACAAAAAAGGAAACTATTTCTGAAAACAATCACTGTATTGAGTTTCTACAGCTGAAATATGTGAAAGATTGTGAGAAGTCGACTTTATGTACTATACCGATTAAAAGAACCAACCGTACTAAAAAGTTTTCCAGCTAAAAAAAATTATAAAAAAACTTCCACTTAACCTACACTTTCCATAAGTTATTATGATAGTTTATGGATCAATCACAAACCAACAGACTAAGTAGCCATAGCATACATGACTTCGTTACAGCAACTAATACCTTATTTAACTACATATTTTAGTAAGCATTTCCTTTTACAAGTTACTTAGTACCAAACCTCAGTGAAAAAAAAAAAATGTTTATAATGACTTTGCTGATGCTCTTTGCGCTTCTGATTTTGCCACTTACTCCACGTGCCCAGTTAGAATTCACTTTTTTATACCACATTATCTTTTTTCCACATTTCTTTCCTTTCCTTTTTCCTAACTTAAAAGTCTGCTTTTTAATCATTTTGTTTAAATTTTTCTCTTTCTCTCCATTTTGTAGTTTCTAGGCGACAACATTTCAGTACTTGTACTCTGCCAACCATCCTCATTATTGCCACTTCTTAATCATCGATATTTTGGGTCGCCACAGTGGCGCTCCATATACATGCACTTTGGGTTGTAACTTTTTGGCCTTTAGCCTGCAGGCAGGAAGTGAATTAAAAAACATACACAGACACAGCTACAAACATGTATACCATATAAAACACAAGTTTTTCGCTTTTCAGCCATACGCCTTCGGCTGCTTAAATATTTAATGCACGCCTTGCTACTCTTTGTATCGACTTTTTTGCCTTGCTTGGCGGCTGCTTTGCTCTTACATTTAATTTTTTTTAGTATCTTCTTTGCGTTTAAGGATTCGCGTCAGCTTAGCTAATGAAGGCGAAATATATGTGGTTTTAGTTTTTTATTTTAAAGATATTGAAGTTCCTTTTTCGTTTAATTCGGCGAATTCTCTCGAGCGTGTAGCAACCAAAGTGGATTTTTCTTGGAGCTGAGTGAAGTACAAAAACAACGAGAGCATGTACAAAAATTCAACTTTTAATTAGTTTAAAAAATTCTTAGAATTTCTATAATGTACCCAGATTTTGTTGCTTTTTTGTGTTTTTCCCTGTTTTCTTTTTTTTTTTGGAAATTCTAAATACTTTTCCACTACAATCACTTCCTACTTCCTCTTTGTCACATCTAATTATTGCCGCTTTGCTGCTTTTGTTCAATCTTCTCATCCTGTGAAACATTGTTCTTGTCAATTGTCGAGATTGAAGTTGATTTGTTGTTGGTTGAGCAAATTTTCGCGACCTTTAGTATGTTATATTTTTTCCAATCACCAGTGAAGTGAAAAGTTAGATGCTGGTTTATTATATGGTATATATGTATGTATATAATCTCGCAGGCTTTCTGAGGTGTTCGTTACCAACACCCGATGCGTCATAGTTAGACAATCTGGTTTGGAAACAATGTTAAAATGTCAGGATCATCACAGAAAATATTTAACTAAACACACGCATTTTTATTATAATGTGAACGGACCTAGAATTTTATAATTCCTACTGTATAAAGAAAATTTATAGCCGCTGCTAGCTTTTGGGTCCGGTTATTAACCTCGACTGATTTAACGGGTCTCATTCCTTATACCATATTATATTTGTGGCGTGAGCATTAATTCCAGAGACTATATCTGTTTAATTTCAGGCTAATTTTATTGATAAAGCCTGTCACACTTCGTCAGTCGCACTTCCAGTTGAACGTCAGCCTATCTGTTTAAAGTATCAGTCTCATTTCCAAAGGCCAAACTAGTTGAATTACTTATTCATTCGGTCGGCAAGAATTTTGTTAAGGTGTGAGCCTTACCTCCAGAGACCAACTCAGTGGAATGACAGATTAATTTGATCGATATGAATCTGGAACAACACACTTTACAGACTCACTTCCAGACACTAACCCAATTGATCGACAGACTAATTCCGGCCACATGAATCTTGAAACTGACAACTTACAGTCTCACTTCTAGGGACCAAATTTGTTTGGGCTACGGGCTAATTGTGTGGACAAAAATGTGCGAAAGCAGATTTAGTAAGGAGACCAATCTCTGGAAAAAGGTTTTATGCTGCAACAAAGCTGCCTCAACAGACAAAATTTTGAACAGCTTCTATACAAAACGAGCTGCAAAGATGACCTGGCTTAAAACTATATTCAGTATTCTGTAATTATGCTCGCTCAATCGTGTCAGATTTTATTGCAATAGAATTAAAAATACTTGATTACACGTTTTTAAGCTGAACATAGCCATGTAAAGTAACCCAAAAATTCATAATTAAAAGTAAATAAACCACATTATACAGCGTTGTGAATTTCAATATCAATAATAGATCATTAAATGCATTTGCGTTGCTGAAAAAAATTATAATAACAAAAAAAATTACAAAAAAAAAAAATCGTCTGAGCTGCTATCTTCACAAAAGTTGAACATAAAATTTCCACTAATTTAGACACACATTCATTGACCCCATTTGAACTTTTGGCGGCGTCTGCCATGAAACTTGCAACATTTATTTATTTATACGCTTGAAAAGAATGCGACAAGAGACCATTAGCACTTGAGAGACTTCGTGTGGGGGGTGTGTGGGCCTAACGACGCCACTGCCAGGCGGGTACTGAGGCAGTGGACATGGCAGTTAAGCGCATTTACGTATTTATTCATGGGCCACTTTTGGGGTCATCCAAAAGCGTTGTGCACAATTACAATGGCTACTTAGCGGTAATGCAGAAGTTTGCAAAATGTTTGAGATTTTTTTTAAAACATAAGATAAGAGTGGTAGCAAATTTGCGAAAGAAGATTGAAGTAACGGCAATTTAATAGAAAATTACAAAGATTGGTTTAGAATGGCCATTTAAAAGTAATTGCTGATATTAGAACGAATAAGATTGAATATTTTTAAAAAAATTGAAAAAATTTTCTTATTTAAAAAATATACAATTAAATATTAATTAAAAATAATTAACTTAAAATAAGGAAACGGAAATTAATATAAAATTGAAATTATTTTGTAGTTTGAGAAAAATATAGAAAACAATATTAATTAATATAAAAAAATAAAAATATAAATAAAAGAAATCAAATTATTGAAAAAAATTGAAAATTATTTATGAAAATTAAACTCAAAATTTTTAATTTATAAATATCCAAAAAAAATTAATTTAATTAAGAAAATCAAATATATTAAGAGAATGAAAAACAATAAATCTAAATTCTGTTATGCAGAGTTAAAATACATTTTTATATATTTTTTTATTAATTAAATTAACTTTTTGAAATTTATTATAAATTAATTTTAATTATTTTTATATTTAATTAAATTTTTTGAAAACAGTTAAATATTTCAATTAAAACATATATTATTATAACTTTTTTTCCTTTAAAAGTGTACAAAGAATTAAAACTCCAACTAAGTTAATTAATAAAAAATTAAAATTTTGAAAATTCTGCCGAATTATAATTCATTTTTTTATGTTTTTAAATTTAATTTAAAGTAATTAAAGAATTTTAATTAAAATATATAATATTATTTTTAATTTTATTAAAATTTATAAATATACAAAAAATTAAAACTCAGTTATTTTTTTTTATTTAAAAGATTTCAAATTAAAATATGAAGAGTTAAAATTGAGTAGCCTAATTGTTTAAATTTAGTTGTTTTCTAATGTTTTTGAAAGAAGTTAAAAACTTTTAATTAAATCAAATATTATTATTAAGTCTTTTTTATTTTATAAATATACAAAAAAAAAAGATGAAAACTCTATGTAAAATTTATTAAGAAAATTAAGTCAAAGTAAATTAAGGGGAATTAAAATTAATTTTTCTAAATTTTTTTTGAAATTTATATTTGTTTTTCTAAACCTTTTTTAAATTAATTATAATTGTTTTTCTAATTCAAGCCAAAATTGCTAAGCAAATTTAAATTGAAACATTAAATATTGTTATTGAAGTTTTTTTTACTTTATAAATGTACAAAGCAAATTTACATTCAAGTTAAATTAATTAAGAAAATAAAGATAATTAATATTAAAATAACCTATGCCGAATTTAAAATTAATTTTTCTAATTTTTAAATTAATTGTAATCGTTTTTTAATTTTTCTAAAATTAATTAATTTTTTTTTTAATTTAATTGAAAATTGTTAAAAAAATTAAAAAAAAAATATAATATATTGTTAGTAATTTTATTATTACTTTATAAATGTACAAAACAAATTAAAACTGAAGTTTAATTAATTAAGAAAAATTTAAAATTTAATTAAATCATGCCGAATTAATTTTTAAAATTTTTTTAAATTAACTTTTTTATTTTTTGAAATTAATTTGAATTTAATTTTTCTTTAATTTTATATAATTTTAATTCTTTTTAACTTAATTAAAATAGTTTTAATTTTAATTTATAAATTTTTTATATTTAAAATATTTTTTGTTAATTTTGCATACAATTCCAAATTACCTGTATAAATAAAAGCAATAGTTGCTTGCCCACTTTATCAAGCGTTGTACGGCCATAAAATAGCTCGTCGCAAATTAAATTAATTGCTTAAAACGAAGTTAATTATATTGTGACATTCAATTCAACAATAGCATTTAATTTGTCAGCATAAATAAAATAATTAATTTGCATAGTCGTCATTGCAATTTCAAAAACCATTAAAAAATGCCACAAGCCGTTTTATGCACATGCATACCTATTGCACATATGTATGTACATATATACAAACCCAGAAACACATTCATATATAAATTTTTGTTGGTTAACCAACTTAAATTCAGCAAAAATCACAATTTTTCTGCGCCACACTCGCTAGATTTCCGTTTAATTTTTGTTTCAACAAGTATTGGTTTTTATTGCAGTTTTTCGCAGTGTTGCTTTTATTGCAACTGCAGTCGTAAAGCATGAAATTATGACAAAGCATCGCGCATATTTCGCGCTAAGCAAAAGAATTGTGCACGGAATTATTGGTGACGCGTTTTTTATTGCAAAAAATACATTTAATTTGTTTCTTATTGTTGTTTTTATTGTTACTGCTATTTTCATTGCTATTGCTGCTGCGATTGCTACCGCTATGAGCATATGCACAGGCAACAATAAGAAAATCTAATTAAATTGTCAAGGGACACAGAATTGAAACAAAAAATGGTGCTTGTATCACAAGAAAAGCCTCGGGAAGCGGAAATGTATGAGATTTAAAAAAATGCTGACTAATTGTATCAAATGTAGAAAAGGACACTGAATGAAGATAGCAATTTTGGTGGCTTATGAAATTAATTTTTAGATTTTATACGGATATGGGTTACATAGTATAATATTTGGCGTATGAAAACTCATTTGGAGACTTTGATGCATTTAGAAGCTTTTAAAAGCAGTTTTCTTCTAGATTTTCTGAGGAAGCTTACCTTAGTAATAAATGTAATACTTTTAACTTTAAAACGACTAAAAACTTGGTTATTTTAATATTTCACACAAATGTTGAGGTTATGTGAAAAACATTGTAATACATAGTTGGAGATCTTTTCATTACCCCTGACTCTTCCATATAAAGTTTTCTTCCCTTCCTTTTCTTTTTTCTGACCACTTTAATTTAATTCACTTAATTTAGTTTCAAAATCTGAAATAATCTTTAAGTCGGTTAAGGTTTTTAGGTCATAATTGAGTCATTTACATATAAGATGAATACATTACCATTTTTAATTGAGTCAATTAACATTTTATTAATTTAACTTCGATTATTTTGAAGAACCTTTAAAGTAAATAAAGGTGTTAATTGAGTCAATTACATATAAGCTGACAGCGTTTCTACTTAAATTACTGTCCTAAGGTGCCTCTAGTTGAGTCAGTTACTAATTACTGCTTCCAATATTTTTTAAATTTATATTTTATTATTTAGAATTGAGTCAATTAACATTTCATTAATTTAACTTCGATCATTTTAAAGAACCATTAAAGTAATTGAAGGTATTTAGTTAATAATTGAGTTAATTACATATAAGCTGAATGCACTTTCACTCAAATTAGTGTTTCAACTTGTCTCTAATTGATTCAGTTACTAATTAGTATTTAAAATATTTTTTTAATTGAGTCAATAATCATTTATAATTCAGCAAATTAATATCTTATTAATATAATTTCGATTATTACATATAACTTTTAAAGTAATTGAAGGTGTTTTCTCATAATTGAATCAATTATTTATAAACTGTATGAACTTTCATCCAAATTAGTGGTTGAAGTTGCCTCTAATTAAGTCAATAATATTCAAACGCGTCAATAAGCATTTTGAACTGAGTAAATTAAAATTTTGTCTATTTTATTTCGATTAGTTTAAGGTCTTTGGAAGCTATTAAGCCTTTAATTTAGTTAATTATTTATAAAATGATTGCACTTTGACTCAGATTAGTAATTTAATGTGCCTCTTACTGAGTTGGTTACTCAGTGAGGTAATTTACATTCCACTTCGGTGATATATTATTTTCATTCGATCTACTAATTGAGTAAATTAAAAAAAAAATTGAAAAATATACCCAACAGTCTATAAGTCATCAAATGATCATGAGTTCCTTCAAGTTAGTCGCCTGTACATGAGCCAGTTACTATTTATTCCTTTAATTAATATTTTAATTTAGTGAGGTGAAATTTTCAATTGAGTCAATTAACAATTCATTCAATTAACTATTTGAGAAAATTAAGAAAAAAATTTAAAAACTTGTCTAACAGCCGCTAAATCGTCATCACTTCATGCCTTTATAATAATTATCTTTTTAATCACTAACAAATTTTAATGATCATCATATCTTCATAAGTTTTCTCTACCATTTTAACTAATATGCTTTAAGTATCTATAAAATGAGATTGCATAATTTACTTGCTCTCATACATTTCCAGTAACTCCAAATAAAAGCAATTATATTACTTCTTACCACTTAATTTATGTTAATTTAACTGAAAAATCATTTAACGCATCTTAAGACGGCCTTAAATTAGTTCGTTGCTAATTAAACTAAATAATATTTCAATTGTGTAAAGTGGAATTCTTAATTGAGTCAGTTAACATTTCACTCAATTATACAATAATTTAATTCAATTAAATAATTGGGTAAATTAAGAGAGAATTTAAAAAAGTATCCTACAATCAAAGTTTCATTTAATTATGCCTAAATTTAGTAAAATTAACTAATTAAGTAAATTAAGATGAATTACAAAAAAGTATATTACAATTTAAATTTCACTCAATTATACCTTAATTTAGTTCAATTTACTAATTGAGTCAATTAATAAAAAATTGAAAAATATTTCAACTTAAGTATTTACTATAATTTACTTAAGCAACTATAAAACGAACTTCCTTAACTTCCATTTTATTTAGTTTTAGGCTTTACTGGAAATGTCTTAAAATTAATTGTATTTCATCATACAATATTAAAAAAATTGAGTCCATTATTAATTAACCTTTCAAATAAAATGCCTATAGAGTAAATTATGGCTTTTATTGAGTTATTAAAAATTTAATTATATTAACTAATTGAGTAAATTAAGAAAAGAAAATAAAAAAACTTATCAAGCAATCGAAAAATTATGAAATCGTCATAACTTCATTCATTAAACTTTATTATTATTATATCATTATATAAAATATATCTACAAATATCAACTACAGCTTTCGTTGTAATTTAGTTTAAGTATCTTTAAAACGAGATTTCACTTAATTTCACTAAAGTTACATAAACGCTTATTACGCTTAAGTTATAGGGTGATTTTTTAAGAGCTTGATAACTTTTTAAAAAAAAAAAACGCATAAAATTTGCAAAATCTCATCGGTTCTTTATTTGAAACGTTAGATTGGTTCATGACATTTACTTTTTGAAGATAATTTCATTTAAATGTTGACCGCGGCTGCGTCTTAGGTGGTCCATTCGGAAAGTCCAATTTTGGGCAACTTTTTCGAGCATTTCGGCCGGAATAGCCCGAATTTCTTCGGAAATGTTGTCTTCCAAAGCTGGAATAGTTGCTGGCTTATTTCTGTAGACTTTAGACTTGACGTAGCCCCACAAAAAATAGTCTAAAGGCGTTAAATCGCATGATCTTGGTGGCCAACTTACGGGTCCATTTCTTGAGATGAATTGTTGTCCGAAGTTTTCCCTCAAAATGGCCATAGAATCGCGAGCTGTGTGGCATGTAGCGCCATCTTGTTGAAACCACATGTCAACCAAGTTCAGTTCTTCCATTTTTGGCAACAAAAAGTTTGTTAGCATCGAACGATAGCGATCGCCATTCACCGTAACGTTGCGTCCAACAGCATCTTTGAAAAAATACGGTCCAATGATTCCACCAGCGTACAAACCACACCAAACAGTGCATTTTTCGGGATGCATGGGCAGTTCTTGAACGGCTTCTGGTTGCTCTTCACCCCAAATGCGGCAATTTTGCTTATTTACGTAGCCATTCAACCAGAAATGAGCCTCATCGCTCATCGGACACGGACGCGAAACACATTTCGAACCGAACACTGATTTTGGTAATAAAATTCAATGATTTGCAAGCGTTGCTCGTTAGTAAGTCTATTCATGATGAAATGTCAAAGCATACTGAGCATCTTTCTCTTTGACACCATGTCTGACATCCCACGTGATCTGTCAAATACTACTGCATGAAAATCCTAACCTCAAAAAAATCACCCGTTATTTAACTTGGTTTACTTTCATCTAATTAGATTTTATAATTTTTTTGATTTTACTTTTTACCTTCCTATTATTATTCCCACAACATTCTGCCACGTGGCTATAATCCGATTTAACATTGATTGCCTGCGCCAATTATCCGCACAAAAATATACTTTTTAATCGCATTGCATTATTAATGAAGTAAATAAATTTATTATACAAAATATCGTACAGTAAATATGAAAATGAGCGCATAAAAAGCAAGTAAATGTAAAATTTAAAACGTGCAGTCGAGGTTATAGACTTCAGCAGCCATTAATTGCACATATGTGTATATAAATAATTTTACTTTTTCGCTCACGAACCGTTCCATTGCGCTTTTTGTTGCCAATAAAGTTAATTAATGACAGCGAAAGACAGCGCAAAAACATGGAGAACGTACAACAACAGTCATTCGTTTTGGGGCAATAAATATGACAATTAAAAAAATTAATTGCAATTCAAAATATGCGCAATCAAATTTACGTAAAACGAAAACAAATAAATTATGAACAAAAAGTCGTTGCAATTTTTGAGGCTGTATCAAGGTGTGAATTCAGCGGCAGATACAAAATAATAATGAATTAAATGAAATGAAAATTAATTTTTAGCTAATTAAAGTTGCGTTGTGTGAGGCGCCTATGAGTGTGTAATTACAATTCTATTTTTAATTGTAATTTGATGAAATAAAACTAAAAATAATTAAAATATTTTTATGAAATTTGTCGTTGATTCCTTTGTTTTTGTCCTTACATTGCTTAATTGATTTTTTCCTTTCAATATAATTTTAAGAAAAGTACTAAGTATCATCTATTTGTGACTTTAAGTGTGTTGTTCTTTGTAGGTTAGTTTTTAATTCTTAATATGTACGTATGGATACCATTCAGTTGCTACCAATATTGTGATCTGAGCTTATCTAATCAATTTGCTTGTATTAAAATATTTCAATTAAGTGGCAAGTTTGTTTTAAAACATCTCTTTTAAAACTCTTATTTTGCTACCAATATTGTGATGTAAATTTACGTTATCAATTCGTTTGCATTGCATTTTTCAATTAAGTGGCAACTCTATTTGAAAAAAATTTATTTCAAAACTCTTCATTTTATTATTTATCTAACCAATATGCTTGTAATAATTTTTCCAAAAAAAAATGGCAACTCTGTTTTGAAAAATTTCTTTCAAAACTCTTCACTGGCTAAACATATTTTGATTTGAATTTATCTTTGCTTGTATTATATTTTTGATATACATAAGGTGTAACTCAGTTGGGAAAAACTTCTCTTTGTAATCACTTCATTTGCTACCAATATTGTGATCGAAATTTACGTTATTAATTCGTTTGCATTATATATTTGAAATAAGTGGCAATTCTTTTATGAAAAAAATATCTTTCAAATGGGAACAGCGTTGTTTGAATAAATCTCTTTCAAAACTCTTCAACAGCTTACAATAGTTTGATCTGAACTTGTATAACTAATTTGCTTGTATTAAATTTCCAAATATGTAAGTGGCAACTCATTTTGAAAAATATTTCTATCCGTAGGCATATTTTAAACGTCTCGAGGTTCATATGAATATTGTTATAGGATTATTTATTTTACAAATTCTCCGCACAAATTTTAAACAGGTGGCAATCTTTTTGAAATTGTACTTATTAATTATATATAACGGGTGATTTTTTTGAGGTTAGGATTTTCATGCAGTAGTATTTGACAGATCACGTGGGATGTCAGACATGGTGTCAAAGAGAAAGATGCTCAGTATGCTTTGACATTTCATCATGAATAGACTTACTAACGAGCAACGCTTGCAAATCATTGAATTTTATTACCAAAATCAGTGTTCGGTTCGAAATGTGTTTCGCGTCCGTGTCCGATGAGCGATGAGGCTCATTTCTGGTTGAATGGCTACGTAAATAAGCAAAATTGCCGCATTTGGGGTGAAGAGCAACCAGAAGCCGTTCAAGAACTGCCCATGCATCCCGAAAAATGCACTGTTTGGTGTGGTTTGTACGCTGGTGGAATCATTGGACCGTATTTTTTCAAAGATGCTGTTGGACGCAACGTTACGGTGAATGGCGATCGCTATCGTTCGATGCTAACAAACTTTTTGTTGCCAAAAATGGAAGAACTGAACTTGGTTGACATGTGGTTTCAACAAGATGGCGCTACATGCCACACAGCTCGCGATTCTATGGCCATTTTGAGGGAAAACTTCGGACAACAATTCATCTCAAGAAATGGACCCGTAAGTTGGCCACCAAGATCATGCGATTTAACGCCTTTAGACTATTTTTTGTGGGGCTACGTCAAGTCTAAAGTCTACAGAAATAAGCCAGCAACTATTCCAGCTTTGGAAGACAACATTTCCGAAGAAATTCGGGCTATTCCGGCCGAAATGCTCGAAAAAGTTGCCCAAAATTGGACTTTCCGAATGGACCACCTAAGACGCAGCCGCGGTCAACATTTAAATGAAATTATCTTCAAAAAGTAAATGTCATGAACCAATCTAACGTTTCAAATAAAGAACCGATGAGATTTTGCAAATTTTATGCGTTTTTTTTTTTAAAAAAGTTATCAAGCTCTTAAAAAATCACCCTTTACATAACATAGAAGTATCAAAACAAAATCCTTCATATTCTATCAATATTGAGTTTTGAATTTATCTTATCAATTTATTTACAATAAATTTTTCCAAAAAGTGGCAGCTCTGTTGAAAAATATCGCTTTCAAACATCGTTTCGAACTACTCTATTTGGAACCAATATTGTTAAGCTTCATTTATTTTGTAAATTTTTATGCATAATAATTTTAAACAGGTGGCAATATTTTTACATCTATTTTTTAACTGGAAGTCTTCGAACAAACCTTTTGTTTCATGCTTATATTTTTACGGTTTATTTCTTTCACAAATATTTTGTATACAAATTTTAAACAGGTGGCAATACTTTTTAGTATATTTCTGCACCTGTAAACCTTAGTAAAATTCTTTTCGGTTTAAGATCCATTTTTGTTGCGTAATATATTTATGGTGTATTTATTTTACAAATTTACTTGAATAAAAATTTTAAACAGGTGGCAATATCTAAAAAGTTTATACAGTAATTGTAAGTCTTCTTAATATATTTCTCACGTGTAAACTTTAGTAGAATTTTTGTTTAAGACCGTTTTATTGCGTAATATATGTATTTATGGTGTATTTATTTTACAAATTTACTTGCATAACAATTTTAAACAGGTGGCAATATCTAAAATGTATACAGTAATTGTAAGTCTTTTGTAGTTATCTTTGTTGCGTAATATATTTATGATTCATTTACTCTGCAAGTTTATTATGCAATATTGAACAGGTGGCAATACTAAAAAGTATTTATTTCAATTGATATAAAACTTTTGCTATTATGTTCAATGATATATATTTGTACTAAAAATTACTTTGCTTTATTTTAATAATTTTTAATAAAATAAATTTTTGGAAAAGGTGGCAGCTTTCCAAATTAAAAAAAAAAATATTATTAACTCACCGGCTTAAATTCTTGAAGTTTATTATTTATATAGTAATTTTTGCTATATAAAACTTTCAAACATGTGACAACACCCTAAATTTGAATTTTTAATCTGAAATTACGACGAGGCACCAAAAAAATTATACGCAACTTTATAGAAGTTAATTTTTGCTTTGTAGACTATAAGTGCTAGAGTCTGCTATATAATATAATTAGTGCACAATCAGGTAACCTTAAAAATATATTTTGCTGCGCTGAAAACTTCGTTCCTTATATATGCACATCTCAAAATCTCACTGTTTTCTGTCCATATTTTCAATGAATGAATTTTGTTCAAAAACTCGTTCAAATTAGGGTAAACAAATAAAATTAGTTAGCGGAAGTAGAAGCTCTGCACATGAAAGCCAGAAAAATAACGAGCTTTTGCTACAATATAATGCAATAAAACAATATTATTAATGAGAGGAAATTGCGGTGTTATTATTGTCTGCGAGCTGAAAGTGCTAACCAGCAGCGAGGATATGACAGACAAAACACTATAGGCATACATATGAATATATGTATGTGTATATAAATACAGTAATTAATTTATATGTTGGCTAACAAATGTGTATATGTATGTATTTATGTGAAAATACGCTGATATACGCATTTCTGTTATAGCCGCCAGTCGCCGTCGCTACCGCATTCAATATTACTCATACGCCACGTTGCACTCACACGTTATCTGCTCGCACATTCTATGATATGCTTTGATCAACTAAATTAATTGCACATTGTTACTCGCTACTATTGCTGAATAGTAGATAATTGTAGCGGTTAGCCTCGCACACATTCATATGGAGATTACATTGTTGCAACAACTATAACGGCATACAAATGTTGTGGCGCAAGCAGCCAACAGAATGCTATAAATATTCAATAAGCGGAAAATTAGTCAAAAGGATCATTTTCCGGTGGCGTGCTGGTACAAAAAAGGAAATCAGCACATTTGGCTGCCTAAATTTTGTTTAACTCAAGTGGGTGATTAAGTCATTTGCTTGCGGTTATCGGTTAACGGTTGACTAATTGACTGTAGTGAAAGTTTGTTTGCATTTTTCTCTTTTGCTAAATCAGACTGGATACGATTGCTTTGATTTTTAAAGCTCTTAAGCGGGGTTTATTGTGTAAATTGCGATTTTTTCAAGGAAAATTTTTATGATCTAATACTTTTTAATTAAATTTAATTTTTTCACAAGGGAATTTCTTATAGCATAAAAGGTATAAAATGAACTTTATCTTGTTTTTGATTGGTCAGTTTCTTTGGCAGCTATATGTTATAGTGGTCCGATCTAAACAATAGTTTCGGATATTATAGCCTTATCATAGTCAATAATCTGTGCCAAATTTCGTGAGAAAATCTTTTCAAATAAAGAAGTTTTCCATACAAGGACTCGATTTTTGACGGTCAGATTGCATGGCAGCTATATGTTATAGTGGTCCGATTTTAACAATTTCTTTGGAAATTGTACCATTGCTTTGGGCAATAATTCATGCCAAATTTCGTGAGAACATCTTTTGAAATAAAAAAGTTTTCCATACAAGGACTCGATTTTCGACGGTCAGTTTGTATGGCAGCTATATGTTATAGTGATCCGATATCGGCCCGTTCGGCAAATGAGCATTTTTTTGCGTAGAGAAGGACATGTGCAAAATTTCAGAGCGATAACTTAAAAGTTGAGTGACTAGAAAATATATTTTTCTCTCCACGTAATTTTATATTGCTATTCCGTCAAAACTTAGTCTCAGCTCTGGTAAAAAATATGTAATAAATAAATAAATAAAATCTAATAGATCATAATAGCACCGTTATTCACTTCGATCATACATCATCATTAGGCGCTGAAAGCCAATCACCGCAACTCACCCAAGTGTGTTTTCTCCCGTTTTCTTTGACAGCTTGACAAGCGCGCGCATTAACTGCGCATACCGTGATTTCGCTAGTCAAAATCTTATGCGTTTTCGCCACTTTGCTTTGCAGCCGTTGCAAATTCTTTGCGTTATTTATGCATCCTTCAACATTCGAACATGTGATTCATGTGTGCTCGAACACGTCTTTCGCACTTTCTTTTCTACAGGGAATTCATGCTGGTTGCTGCTTCTTTCTTTCCATTTTTTGGCTTGTCTAACTTGTTGTTTTTGTAGTGGCTGTCAATGGCTCAACTTGTGATTGCACTTTCCGGCGCATTTTTGTGGTTGCCGTAAGTAATGTAGCAGCTCGAGAAGTTAAAGATTTTACAGTTGTTGCTGTTGTTCTAAGTTTTTCGATTTTATTCTTTTCTTATTCTGATTTGTTGTGTAAACTATTTTTTTCAACTATGCTTTTATATTGTCACGTTTTCTTTTATAAAAATTTGCAACATATATGCTTGCAACAAACAGCTGCTTCTATTTTATATTTTTCTGTTGTCGCAACTGTTGCAGTGATGCATTATCACATTTTTGCTTTTGGTGTTATCTTGTATGTCGAAGAAAGAAAAGTTGTGAATATGTATATTAAAGCACGGATTTGCCTTCAAGACACTATAGTGAGGATAAATGTGTAGCTGCTGGTAGTGATGTTTGGTAAATGCGCCTAAAAGTATGCTATTATCCAGCATTCTTAAAGAAAACAATATATTTGTATAAGATGAGGCTAATGCGCCTTAAGAGTATGCTCAAATATATATAATTGTTATTTTCTAAAACCAAAGTTATTATATGAAAGTCATACCAGATCTTTCTGTCAGAGGAATTCATTGCGCCTGAAAGTATGTTATTGTTCAAATGATTATTTCAACTCAAAGTTTTGATATAGGAAGCCAAAAAAATCGACGTTTCAAAATATTTGAAGGTAGAAATTTATAACATATTTTTTTAAAGGTTAGCGGGATTTTCGAAATTTTCGAGTTCTTGCACATAGTATTTTAAATCATATTTACTGTGTTAAAGGTCATAAGGATTTTCGAAAATATGCATATCTTTACCTAGTCAATTTATAGCCTTTTTCAGGTAAGCAGGATGTTCGAAATTCGGAACTTTTGCAAGAAAACTCTTCTAGACATCGAACCTGAAGTCGGTTTACAAAAGAAAAGATTTTCGAAAATTTTCGAACTCAACCGTCAAGAGTCCATGAATATTGCATGGTCTGTTTCTTGGACAAGCAAACTTCATTGTTGTTGTTGTAATGTCAGAATTCTACCGTCCTTAACCGGATCAAAAATATCCGTGTCCGTTTCGGATACGTCGACTCAACGGTCGTAAGTACATTCTTTATACCTAACCTAAATCTTGAGTCTTATCACACCAAATTCCTCTGAATTCCGCTTTTCTCCGCTGAAAGATTTTTCTTTTCAGCGTCTCGTATCTTAAACCTATCATTCAAAGCATTGTGTAATTTTGAAATTCGCTGCCTTTTTTCGCTCAAAAGTTTTTATCCAAAGAGATTATACATTTTTCTCTAAGAAAAGTCTTATTTGATGTTATCTTATATAAATGCAATCGAGGGCCAAACACATTTTAGATATATGTATACCACCTTTCCCTTCCACTATGTGGCACCAATCCTTTCTTTATTTCAAAGTAGAGATGTCTAAGCATAGAACAACCGCACAGAGGGTCAAATGCAGAGTCTGTAGTTCGTTTAAGTTAACTTTAGACTTGGTCAATCGGTCGATTGGTAACTTGATTGACACTTACTTTTACAGAGGTTTAGCTTTATGGATTTAATTAGCGAAGTTTTCTTACCATACTCGTATAGCAAAGATTCGAACCTTTGAGAGTGCCTAGTGCAACATTTTTTTTTAAGTAGAAACTCATAGTAATTATACAAGATTTGTAAGTATGAGTAATCTTTTGATGTCTGAGGTATGAGCATTCAATTGTTTGAATGGCATATTTCCTTAGTTTCAATTATCGAAAAACTGTATATTTCTACTTTTACTAGAGATCAGATACAGTTCAATGGCTTAAGTGCGTATCTAAATGTCTTTCTGTCGTGAATTTCTTGCAGTAATTTCAGTATCCTGCTCTTGTGAAAAAATTCTCAGGATTAATAAAACTAACACAGGTAGAAACACGATAAAAAATTGATAAAATTATTGAATGCCTGGTGCAGAGGATTCGAACACTCTAACTCATACTTATACTTACTAATAATAAAATAAAATAAGCTTGAATGACGTACACGTTTTATGGTAAATATTAATAGAGCTTAGTTGAACGCAATATAAACAAGGAAGAAGGGTTATAATTCTTGATAAACTCATCAATTGATTAACCCAACAAATTCCCGCATTAAATACTTTCCTGGCAAAGTAATCCCCAAACAGCAAATATCAACATTTAGCACAAGACTAGCATCATAAAACGAGTTGAGATGATAAATTATGCGCATTAACAACAAAGAACAATAAATTAAGCATTACGCAAGACACTAAAAAGTAGCAAACGACAACAACAACAAGTTCGTGAAATAAAAAAAATTATAATAACACAAACAATAACAAATTTGACATAATAAACAGCAACAACACAATAAACTAACAGCTCACTACGCGAAATGACTAAGACGATGAAAATGAAAAATGAACTTGCGAAACGACAACAAAAATTAGACCAGTAATTAAACCCCAAACTAATATTAATGTCAAAATAAGTGCATACAAATTGCGGGTATTTGATTAATTACCGAGTGCTGAGGAAATATGATACACACTTATACAAGTATATACAGTTAAATACAGTTTTGACAGCTGTGGGTAGCCAAGGGTACACACTGCTAGGCAGCTATGACCGGGGCTGCGGTGCGTCAATGTGGAGCCGCGCCAATGACTGTTTTGAGTAGTATTCAGCAATTGCTATCTTTTTTCGCATCACGCAGTGTTGAAATAGAAAACAAAAACAAAGCAATAATTACTTTTTTTGAGCCAAGAAATGGTATTTCGTAAGGCAGCGGTTTCGTTTTGTAGTTTTTGTTTGGCGTGTGGCATGGAATGCATAACACTTGTGTACGCTGTTGTTGCATGGCGTGCCATGTCTGTCCGCCACACCGAATTTTGTTGTGTGAATTGCTTCGCTTTAGTTTTCGTCGATAAATTAGTATTTTTGCATGTCGGATGATTGACAGCTGCAGGAATTCTTCTCAAGGTCGATAATCAATTTCGTTTTTAATATTTATATTTTTATTATTTTGTTTTTCATTATTTGTCAGCTGCTAATGTGTAGTATATAATTTTGTTGCTTTTTTCATGAACTTTTGAAAAGAAAAAAAAAAAAAGAAAATAACAGTGAGGGTGTGTTGTCATAGTTTTCAAGTGAGAATAAAGAAGGAGAGAGTAACGTATTTGAGTGGAGGGAGATTTTGGTGAGAGCAGACAATTTTAAGTTTAAGGTCTTAACAATTTATATATATTTTTTTACCATTTACGACAAGACTGTCAATTCTAAAACAAGTACTGTCACGTAATTCTAAATCTAGTTTCTAAGGATATTCATTTCTTCTTCTGATGCGCCAAACAGTCGGAATCTTGGAAAAAAGATGCTGCAGCTTCACTCTCAATAAATACTTTTATTAGATGTAAGTTCAAAGTAGTCTCAAATATAAGCTTGATAAATCAGCTGTTGCCCTGTGTCATCAGCACCATGCTATATTATAGTAGTTCAAAATAAAAATTGTAAAATATTGCCACCTATTTGAAAATATCGGACGAAAAAATTGCTAAAAATATAAAAAACGATACTAATGTGAGTTTCAGACCACAGAAACTTGAAGAAACTTACTGCTGAATTTACTGTTTTGTAACAATGTGGCAATTTTTTATTTTTTATATTAAACAATTATTAACATACATATATGAAGTTTAAAATATAGGATCAAACTAAGAAAGCTTTACAAAATCTACTCTTGAGAATATTTTTAAGAAGGGTTGCCAGTTTTTTCATTCCATTGAGAAAATAACGGGAGTTTTAAAATTTCTTTGGATAGTCCAATTCATCTTATTTGATATATATAACGAATTAGCACAATTTGAGTGTCAAACTAATGAGGTTTAAAAATGATAATTGTTGAATTAAGTAATTTCTAAGAAGGGTTGTCAGCTATATAAAATTTTCGAAGTAATATAATTATTGTAATTAATTAATTATTACAATATGGGTATCAAACTAAAGTGGCCTAGGAAAGCTTACTATTAAAAATATTTTCAAAGTAGAGTTGCCAGCTATTTCATTTTTATTTTCTTATAATAAATTATTTACCTTTGCCATACATTACAATATACATAGGTATTAAACTAAAGATAAGTAAAACTTTTTTTTAACTTTTTTTCTAAAAAGCGTTGCCATCTATTAAAACTTTAAAATGCTATAAAATTGTTGCCTTACAGTCAATTATTACAATATGGGTGTCAAACTAAAGAGGCTTAAGAAAGCTTACTATTGAAAAATTTTCAAAAAAGAGTTGCCACATTTTAAATTTTCGTAATTATAATTATTTTCATTGATCAGATATTACAGTGTGGGTATAAAACTAAGAATAATTAAAGAAAAATTATAGCAAAAAATATTTTTTAAGAGGGTTGCCAGCTTTTTAAAATTTGTATATAATATAATTATTTACATTAACCAGATATTACATTATAAGTGTAAAACTAAAGATAATTAAAAAACTTATAGCAAAAAATATTTATAAAAAGCGTTGCCATCTGTTAAAACTTTTAAATGCTATAAAATTGTTGCCTTAAACTCAATTATTACAATATTGGTGTCAAACTAAAGAGCCTAAAAAGAGCTTTTTTTGAAAATATTATTTAAGAGGCTTGCCAGCTATTTTAAAATTTTCATAGAATAAAAAGATGACATTATTACATCATGGGTATAAAATTACAGTTAATTAAAAAAAATCATTTTGTTAAAAAAACGTAATTTAAATATATGCTTGTTCAACAAGTACTTTGGATAAGTGTTGCCAACTGTTAAAACATTTAAACGTCATACATCTGTGGCACATACATAAGTTATTAAATTATGGTTGTCAAACTAGAGTCTTAAAAATGCTTACTGTTGAAAATAATTTTTAAGAAGGGTTGCCAGCTATTTTAAAATATTCATGAAAAAAACTTACTGACATTATAACAGTATGAGCATAAAAGTAGAGACACTTAAGGAAGTTTTTGGTTACAAGTATTTCCGATAAGAGTTGCCACACATTTAAAATATTTTCAAATTAAACAAAATAATAAAACAAAATTAAATGCTACAATAGTAACGACAAACTCGATAAGAATATAATAAATTTATGTTGGCGATACTTTTAAAAAGGGTTGCCAGCTGTTTAAAATATTTCAATTTCAATTATAAATTGTTTTATTTGCCATCAATCTAGGCAACTTTATGTACTTTTAATGTCAATTATTGTGAGTAGAGTTGCCGCCTCTTTAAATTTTATTTTCACAACTTATTATTTGTGATATTGTTGAAAAGGGTTGCCAACTGTTTAAAATGATGCGATTTCCATTATTATTACTTTGCTTGTTATCAATCTAGCAATTTTTGTCGTTAATTATTGTGAGTGAGGGAACCACCTGTTTAAATTTTTTTTTCGAATTTATTATTTGTGATATAACCAGCTGGCTTTAATATCCGTCGCTTCCAAGTATATAAAAAAATATTTTTGTTTCTCAATATTAAATCGAGGAATGAAATGTTAAGTAAAAGCTCGTAATAAAATGTGCATTTTTTATCATTAAATCCAATTAATGCGCGCATGCAATTAAATTACTTCATTATTGTTGACTTAAAATATTTAAATTATGTAATTATATATGCTTTACAATTATTGGGGAAAATCAGCTTGCTTGTTTAAATTGAAATTTCAGTCAATTTTCTCTCTCTTGATGAAATTTCATATATTTTAAGGTCAGTACACGCTGAGCGCGTGTAATTCGAAAAAAAAATAAATAAATAAAAAAATTGGAAAATATATAATTTATTTAAAACTATTTATAGCAGGCGGTGTTTAAATATCAGAGGCAAACATAAGTTATAAACGTGCAAATTTATTATTAAAATGAGCAATCAGCAAATTATGACATTAAAAATGCAAACGTAAAATTATGCATGAAAACGCAAAAAACGCTTGATTGCACGGTGTTGAAATTTAAAACGCTGCACAGATACTTTTGCGCTAAATATGTGTATGTGTGTCTATAAAATATAGTATGTAGGAGTATATTATATGTAGATAATATTGCATTAAGTGCAAATCGGATATATTTGTGAAGCTTTGCGACTTATGTTGATCGATGCTCTCATACATACATATATGCATTATATACATACAGAGTATATCTGTACATGTCCATATTAAAGTATGTATTGTATTTATATATCTGTCTGTCTCCATTTAGGTTACTGGCTTTTGCCTAGACTTGCCAATTGTTGCGGCATATCGTATGTCTTCGCATGCGGTTCACCGCTTGCATTATCTGGCTTTTCATTATTTTCGCTGCTGCTAAAGTTTCTACTAAGCACTGCTGACATTCAGCAGCATTCTACTACTTTCAGTTGTATATTTTGTAAATAAATATCGCAAGCTCTTATTATTCTAAACACTATTAAATTACAATCAAGTGTTGGGTATAGCGTCTACATAAATGTGGCTTTATCGGCACTACTACGGCTTGAGGCTACTATTTCGAATTCGAAAAACTGCTGAGTAGGGATTTGGACTTTGATTGCACTGAGCTAATGGAGTTCAATGACTTGTGGTTAGGTGCAATGAATTATGTGGATACTGATGTGCTTAATTTCAATTAAAATAAGTTGAAAAAAAAATACAAATATAAATAATTGGAAAAAATGGAAATAATTTTTTAATAGAATTTTGAATTTTGTTGCATTTAAATTTGATAAAGAAAAAATCGAAAAAAAAAATAGTTTCGGCTGCACAAAAGCTGTAATGCATTTTAAAAGTTCATTTTTTATATTGTAAAAGTGTCTACAGAAATTTTTATATTAATTTTAATGGGCCAGTTTGTATGACAGCTATATGCAATAGTGCTCCGATCTAAATTCTTTTTGCGGAGATTATGTCGCTGCCTTGAACTATATTACATACCAAATTTTGTGAAGATAACTTGTCAAATTAAAAAGTTTTCCATATAAGGATTTGATTTTGACCGATTAGATAATATGGCAGCTATATGCTATAGTCGTCCGATCTGAATAATTTCTGCGGAGTTTGTAACGTTGGCTTGGACTATGATATATGTCAAGTTTGATAAATATATCTTGTGAAACAAAAAAGTTTTCCATACAAGGATTTGATTTTGTTCGCTCGGTTTGTATGACAGCTATATGCTATAGTTGTCCGATCTCAAAACTTTCTGAGTAGATTATAGCAATTCTTTTGACGATTATTCGTATCAAATTTCGTGAATAAATCTTTGCAAATAAAAAAGTTTTCCATACAAAGGTTTTATCTTGACCGATTAGTTTGTATGACAGCTATATGCTATAGCGCTCCGATCTGAATAATTTCTGTGGAGATTGTAGCGTGGGCTTGGAAAATAATGTATGCAAAATTTCACGTATATATCTTGTGAAACAAAAAAGTTTCACCGTAAGTCACCGGTAGTCACCCTAAAGTTGTTTTAAAATCGTAAAGAAAAATTCTAAAAACTACAAACATTTTTCTATTTACGTGTTAGGTGCATATATCTAATTCTAATTACTACAAGCCTTTTTCTATTTAATCGTTCGATATATACATACACAATATATATTCTGCTCGCCATACACCTGCAAACAACAATTTATTTATATGTACACCATTCTGCTGTCAACTATTTCAGCGCAATTAAGATGTGACAACAGCTTTAGCATTTAATGACACTTCGATAAAATCAAATTTGTTATGCCTTAATTTTTTTTACAATATGATTTTTGGGTGTGTACTATTTGACTTTTTAACGTGAAAATATTGGCAAGCGAATAAATTGCCATGAGAAAAATGGTTCGCAATCAATTGTGGATTTATGGACTGAAAAATATGTCGCAGTAAATTATTATGAGATTTGAAAGGTATACACTTGCCATATACCATACTCGTATAATATATTCAATTGAAAAAATGTATTGCAGCAAGTAATGTTGTCCAGTAGTTTGTATAATTAAGATAGAAATGTTTTTAATATAATTGCATACATGTTAGTTAAAATGGGTGTGGCAGAACTTGATCAATTTATAGACTGTTATTTTACACAATTTACGGTACAATTTCCTTAATTTATATTACAGAAGTCCCATGAAGCGTAGACGTGAGAAATTCAGTGATATACTATATACAAACCTTGAAGGCATAGCTATGAAAAGATAGAGTGTTGAAACATTGCATAAAGTTTTTTTGAAAAGAGTTGCCAACTGCAGTATGTATTTTTGTAATTTGATTTAAATAATATTTTTTGAGGTATTAGTGCCTATGAACTATGCGTATATTAGGTAGAAATATTGTATTTTATTTATTCTGTAAAAAAGAGTTGCCACCTATTTTGAAATTTAAAATTTTATATGTATATTTTTAGTATAATTTCTGACAAACTAGTACAAAAAAATTTATATTAATTACGTAAAAAGAGTTGCCGCCTATTTGGAATTTTTAAATTTTATATGCATATTTTTAGTATAATTTCTGGCAAACTGGTACAAAAATTAAAAAAAAAACTTAACTAAAAGTTAATTTGGAATTTTAAAACAAATAGAGTTGCCATCTGTCAATATCCTATAGTGACAAAGACATATTTAACAATTGCTTCAATTTAGATGTGTATGGCTCTAATGTAGATTTTGAGGACAAACAGTTAAACTAGAAGGGTGCTGAAGAACTCTACAAATTTTTGTGCATAGAGTTGCCATGTGCAAAATTTTTAAATTTATTATTTTTTTTAAATTAAATTAAGTAATATTTTTTGAAATGGTATTACATATTTGAATATGGGTATATTAGGCCTGAAAATAGTTTTTTATTGGTTCCGCAAAAAGAGTTACCACTTAGTTAGAAATATAAAGTTTAGATTTATTTTTAGTTAAATTTCCTGCAAATTAGTACAAAAAAAATTTAAATATATAATTACGAATATTTAAATAAATAGAGTTGCCACCTAACGCTGCAAGGACATATGTATGTACATACACACATATACACATTGTCTGGAGCCAAGTTTAAAAGGAGCTTTTATTTAGATATTAATTTAGATACTTAAGACACAGATTTTAATTAAAAGTGTACTATAATTATAGTTTTATTATAAGTTATCTATAATTTTTTTCTTGAACAGAATTGCCATTCAAAATTTTTTTAAATGTATTGTTTTTGTAAATTACATTAAATAATATTTTCTACAAAGATTTCAATTGAAAGTGTACAGAAGCTCTCCCTAATTTTTGTTGAACAGAGTTGCCACCTTAAAGTTTTTGTATGTATTGTTTTTGTAAATCACCTTAAATAAAATTTTTAGAACTATTACTATCATAATGAATCATAACTATGTTAGTTCTGAAATGATAATTTATGTTGATTTGTTTAAAAGGAGTTGCCACCTTTTAAGAAATGCAAAGTTTATGTATATTTTTAGATACTGTCTCCAGCAAACTAATAACAAAAATATTAAAAAATTATGTTTAATTTTTTTAAACAAACAGAATTGCCATCTAACGCTATAAAAAATTCATAAGGTAACTTAAAAAGCAGATTAGGAAGCGTTTTTGATTTAGTTGACAGTGTAAGTAAACGTTAAATAATAATTTTGGTACTAAAAGAAGACAAATAATAATTTTTTTTGTTAAAATACTATTTCCGAGTTGAATTGAGTCTTCAGGTTACTCGAAGCATTAAAGCATATGCTTTTCATAGCAATTGATCGAACAAAATCAAGTTTTTGTAAAGAAAACTTTTTTATTTGACACGATATCTTCATGAAGTTTGATACAGATTAATATCAGATAAAGTTTTACAATCCCTAAACGTATTGTTCAGATAGCATTACTATAGCATATAGCTGACATACAAACTGGCCGATCAATCTCAAGTCCTTGTATCCTCACGAAATTTGGCAGAAATTATTTTCCAAAGCAACATTAAAATATGCGAAAAAGTTTTCCAGATCGGACTATTATAACATGTAACTGTCATACAAACTGACCGCTTAAAATCAAGTCGTTGTAGGGAAAACTTTTTTGTTTGAGAAGTTATTTGCACGAAATTTGACATACTTTATCACACAAACTACTGCTATAGTCTCGGCTGAAATTGTTCCGATCGGGTCACTATAGCATATAGCTGCCATATAAACTGGTCGATCGGAATTGAGTTCTTGTATGGAAAATATTTCTCTTTAAGAAGATATCTTCATTAAATTTGGCCTGAATTATTGCCAAGGATAAAGCTACATTCACCGCACATATTTTTCAGATTTCCATAAAAAATTATTATTACATTTTACATTCCTATCAACTGCTAAAACCAGAGCTCCGTCCAAGTTCACAGGTTGGGAATGATATTTAGTGATTCTTATGTTATTTTCTATTGCTTTAATAATACGTGAATGCCCTTATAGTACGCTCAAAAATCCTCACTATTCGTATATACATTATAGTCTTATATTCGCCTTCACCACACCACACACGTTGAAACACACGGCATAATAATCGAATCGCTTTTGCCTGCTTTGGCTGAAGCTAATTTCTATGCAAATCATTAATTTGCAAGTCGTGTAATACAAGTTCAGTTTGTCTGCTTTTCAAATTTCAATCATTTTTCAAGCGGCCTTATCAGTTTCAGGCATCGCTTTTCGCGTACGACACACATAAACACACGCATACATGTACATATAAAGGCTAGGAGGCATGCACGGTTTCCCATAAGTTTTTGCAAACTTTTTGCTTTATATGCATTTTATATAGATATACATACATATATATGTATGTATATATATAGCACTCTACTCCTATTAGCACACGTTAGCATTGCAGCGGTACCTAGATATACAGTTAAATGCGCTGTAACAACAAATAGCCGCCTACATCTGTTGACCTATCAGTTGTGGCGATCGCTGCATTTACATATTTATCTATGCTCTCGTATGCGTATATACATTTATATATACATATATTGTATATCTGTAAGTGTGCATAAACGTAATAAGCGTAGCAAATGCGCGACACGTTGCGGTTTGCCAACTTCAAAGCTTGCCGCCTTTAGCCACAACAAAGTGACAGGTCTTTTGCACATTTGCACTCTCGTTGTTGCAGGCCAAGAAAACAAAAACAACAACAGCGCAAATATTATAGTAATAGCAACAATAACAACCATTACAGTAAACGCTTGCAATTTGATGCAATGCTTGGCAGTAGTCAAGCGCTAAGCGAGTTGCAACTTTGCTGTTGTTGCACCGTCATAGCGTACTAGAGATATACCATATATATGTATGTATAACTAAATATATATAAACATAAAGATATATAAGTACATTTATTGAGCATATGAATAAGCATTGCGTTAATGGCGAACGTCTTGCATACAAAATGTGAAATTCCTGTTGGATTTCAGATTTTAAAAGCTATAACTAATGCTTTGAATGTGGCATTAGACATATTCCGTTGAACTCATAAAATACGACAAAGATCGCCTATTAGATTTGCTGTTTAGAATTTTGTGTATTTTTTTGTTTTTATTTTTGCTATTACTGTAGTGATAACTGCATTCACTAGCTATATTATAATTCTAAGGAAAAGTACCATAAGTTGTTAGCAAAAAGAAATCCATTCTATTCGTATAAAAAGAGGAAACTTTCATTCAGTGCCGTTAGAATGATCCGATGAAGGTAAAATATGCACCTTTTTTTACGACAACCTTTTTCCCTTTTGTTCATAATGCCTCACTCGTAGAAACTCTTGTCTCTATTGGCAAAAAGTTCGGACAGTTGATCTTCAGACGCTTCTCTTGAGGTAAATATTTCACCAACCAAATTATTAGACATACACAGAAACAGATATAAAAGGGTTTTCAAAAGTGCACTACAAAAATAGACCGATAGGACAGCAAACGACGCCATATTTTTTCCCGCTCTTTTGACATTTCTCTTCAGTATTCTTTGCCATTTTATCATCGAAATATATACTTACGATTCAATGAGTCGAAATTATTAAAATTTACTATCGAAATTCGGAGTCAGTGGCTTCAACTTCAAAATAAGATAATAATTTGTATTAAAATAAAATTTTATTGTCCACAGCAGGCCGCTTCTAGGCGATTGCTTTCATCCTTCAGTCAGTCCAATCGATGACTGTATATGTCTGAATTTAGAGCTTTTCCGCAGGGAAGCAACTTGTAGTAGTTTATTTCCCGCCAATACCACCAAAGGCATAGCAAAGCTTTTCAGACCGTAGTTCCTGGCTTGACTAACATTTGCAACGGCCCACTGTGATTCGACCGTAACCATTTTTGCGCTACGTTTTCGTAATTGAACCACTTTTTCTCATCAAAAACATTCGCTTCAGTTATTAAATGAAGATGAGATTTTTGTGCAATATTTAGGAATTTTAGAAATCTTCGAATAAAATATACTTTGACAACATCATTCGCGTACAGAACTGTTTCAGACTTTTTTTTATGCATAAACTGCTTCGCAACTGCGCCCTGTATCGTATCTAATAACCTCGCTTTCGCGTTAAAATCCCTCATTCACAATCAAAAATCAAGACAAATAGAGAGTAAGTACAAAGCTTATTAATAAACGAGTATTGTGTATAGTTTTACATAAAAAGAACAATTTTTTCAGCATCAACTCTACCTGTCACGTTGCAAGCTTGGTATCCCAAATTTTATTCCTATCTGGTGAGCGCGTTCAGAGATTCAGTGTAAGCTAAGTTTCTATATGTTTTTAAGCAAGACAAATTTATTATTTCCTATTTCTTAGCAAATTTTGATTTCGAATGTTGTGGAGACGATCACTAACACCGGCAGTCTTATTGAAAAGTAAAGTTAACAAGAAATTTTATAGAGAGAGCGAGGTTTTTTGATATGTTACAAATAATAAGGGCTGATATCGAAAGATATGCAAACTTTTGCAAACTGGAAAATATTTAAGTGCGACATAGTGATTGCGAACTCAAAACTAGTGGTGATGCAAGCTAAGAAAGGGCCAGTAAGGTCAAGTCGTAAGGCTGATCTTCGCACCAAAGGTAAGGCAGGATCACACTTAGATTGCTGAGAACGCTCGTCTCTTGTGATTCCCAAAACTCCTAGATATGTATCATTAGACCCTTATAGAGCAAGGGAGCGGTTTTAGTCCAACACAGATTTATTTAGACAACATCAATCCCACTTCGCCAGCTTCGTCAAAAGTGTAACTAACGAGTTGAGAAATTTTGAAGAGAGAATACCTTGATATACGACGACAATTGCTGGAAAGGTGGTCGACATACCAGATAGCCATCAGTCAATGTTAACTTTTTTTTGACAGAAGCTGCATAATTTGATTCATAATTCCTATAGTATTTACGCCTCTTTATTGAAAACAGTAACAGTCAGGAATTTTTCCAGGCTTTTGTGGACAGACTCATATGCGTTTTTCTTGACTTTAGATTTGTTTGTAAAAAAACCAACTGGTTGACTTATGATCATCATGGATATTGAATTAATTTTTTCTCCTAAATACGGTAATTTTGCTTATTACGGCCGCCAGAAAGTGTGTCCTGGCGTCATCATGCTTTTAGAAATCAGTTTCTGAGTCAGTCTCTCGAGCTATTTTTTGATTGTTATTCAAAGCTATATGACGATCCATAACTAAATTTGTACTAAAAAAGCTTCACAAAACATACCTGAGCAATACGATCGATCGAAATTTACACACCCTGTATATGCAACACACTTAATTATTGTATGTATGAATATTTCTTGGAAAGCAAAATTTGTAAATGCAATTAAATTGAGTGCGATATTTTATCACACACGCCGCAAAATATCAGTAAATTAAACTGAACGCTTTATTTCACTTTTGCTCCCAAATTTACCCCCGCACCATTAATTAACCTGTTTCATACATTAAACCCGTGTCTTTTTTTCAATTTGTCCACCCAATTAACTGACACATTGACACCGCACTTTGGTGTGCCGGCTTATTTGCTGCTACTTTTGAAATAAATTAGCTGTTTGTCTTGTTGTTATTGTTGTTGCTGCTGACATTGATCCCCCAAATTGACTTGCAATGTGCAACAAGTTGCCCGTTCGCTTGATAAGATAATTTTAATTTAATTAGCTTGCGGCGCTTGCCCTGCACGCATAAGCCTCAACACTGCTCGGCTGCTGGCAGCAACACCAGCAGCACAATATCGCTTTTAAGCGCAACATAACTGTACGGCAAATGACCGTCAAGCCGTCGAACTATCGTTTGGCCGCAACAAATCACCGCGCAAAATGACAAATGACACATAAAACGACAACATTCTGCACTTTAGCGCGATTCAGTGTGAATTTATATTTAATTGCAGCATGCATACAAGTGTGCGGCGTAATACAGACTGTTGTCAACAAATAAAAAAAATATATAAAATGTTGCATCTATTACTCTCTTACGCATCGGTAGCAGCAGCGAAGGCAAAAAAGCCGTCTTTGAAATTATTGATATTTTATGTTGGTTGTTGTTAGGGAGTTTTGGCTTTTTTGTTGGTAAAATAAATTTTGTGTTCTTGGCTTAGGTATATTGTCAGCTAAAATGCAAAACAACGTATCATAAAACAAAATCGAAAATCGTTGTCAGATGAAATAACCCATATGTAACCATTTTATAACTGAAACTCAAATTTTTGCTCAATATGAGTGATTTCTATTATATCTTTTTTCCCTTGTAAACTTATGAAAAGTGATGTTACGTTATTTTGTATTTTAGGTGACGATATGTTGTTATTCTCGGTTTTGAACGTAATTCGTTATAGGTGCGCAAGTTAAAGTTTCGTATGAATTTTTTTGTATTTATTAAGGAATTCTTTCACTTAAATTCCACTGACACGTGATATTTTCAACATTTAGAGGACTTCTCTTACTTCTCAAGTACTGGCGCTTAGCAAGGTTCATGTGTCATATGTAATGTAACTTCCTGGACGAAAATTGTGAAATAATTTAGACACTTTCTTCCAACTGTCCAGCTTTTGCCAGACTGCGGTTGAAACATCTCGGTAGTTAATCGTGTCAATCGACACGCGTTTATATGTTTAGACAACAGACTTCATATAACCCAGGAAAAAATGTTCCAGTGGTGTTGAAACGCTCAACTTTGAAGACCACACCACAGGTCCACGAAGCGAGACAAGAACTCATTAAAAAAACATTAACCATAGCTATATAGCGTTCCCTATTGATATAACATTATTGCCCGTTTTCTTATTGAAGAAATATGGACTATTATTTCCCTTTGGGCGTAGAGCACAACAAATAATGAATTTTTGAGGATGTAATTATTAGTGAGATGACAAAAATTTTCTTGTGAAAATTGGGATCGATGGCCCGCTCGTTTTGGACCTCGAATGTGAAATGCGCTTGATGTTCGTTCAGATTCTACTCTTACACGAGCCCATAAATCAAGATTCTTTCGCAAAATATACAATAAAGTGGAAGGAACTCCGAAAAAATTACTGTCTCATTGAAAAGCAAAAGTCCAAAAACAAACACCCGCTACCAACGTGAAAGATGGCGAACCCTTAACTAACATAGTTAACTACAAAACTTCTTGGCGGGTTTTATTTGTATTTCTTCAAGAGTATGTAATCTCAATCTGCCTTTCAATTTCATATAATACACTATATGATAAAAGAAACACCCAATAAGTCGATAATCTATAAGAAACCCCAATGAGACAACCCTAAGTACCACTTATTCAACCATAATAAGGCGATATTTCTGCGACTCCACAACAAGCTCAGGCACGAGGAGCAAGAAAAAATTGCTTTAGCGTTAAAAAAACGCCAGCTTAACTCAATTCAGTGAAACTACGAGCATAACACATTATGGCACGCCAGCAGAGACTTAAGCTGCCAAAGGCTCTTATTTAATTTGTCTCATCCCAGGTAAATGCACACGAAGTCGCTGTGAAGCCATAAGAGCGATATACAGTGACGTGAAAGAAAGCGCTGGGAAAGCAAGCGCTTATCAAAGTGGTTTAAGGCAGAAATGGCAGGTGCATTAAAGAAACTAGTTAAGTGCAATGTGTGAACTGACAAGCCAAGCGGACGCGAAGAAGATGCAATTAAGTAGAAGAAAAATGAATGCGGGCGAAATGAGATGATAATGGAAAAAATTATGCTGATGATGTTATAACATAAAACTGAGGGGGAAATGAAAACCACATTTTAAAGTAATAAAATTTGTATTTATTTAAGACAAAAAGTATGAATAATCTATTAAATAAGCATGAAGAGACTACTAGGTTAAAGTAGTAGTAGAGGCTATTGTACAATTATGATAAGAAGGTTAGAGGAGATAAGGAGCTTAAGTTATGGTATGAGGTTGATCCTAACAGGGATCACACTTGGACAGCTTATAACGCGGGTCCGTTGTGATACCTGAAACTCCTATAAAATTGATCACACAGACTCCCCTAAAATGACGAAGTCGCTTTGAGCCGATCACAGATTTTTTGAGGTTACTAATGTAATTCTACGAAAAGATGCGGCGCCGAACACAAGGTTTTAATTTCTATTGTAATTCCTAGAGGTGATCTAGTGACTGATGCCCAGAGCACACTGGAGTTATTGAGGAAACACTTCTCGAAGCTGCTGAATGGCAGGGAAAGTTTAACATCTGGAGATTATGAACCCGATTCCCCAATTGATGCTCATGCAATAGATGTTCCATGAGATTCGAATAGCAATTATCCGTCTGAAGAACAACAAAGCGAAAAGTGAAGAACTGAGTGGTCCTTATCAGTGTGGTTTCAGGCGTGGAAAATCAACAATTGACCAGAAATTCACCAAATATTGGAAACGACTCGAGAAAAAAGGACCGACACAACCCGCTGATACTAATATAAAATGTTCCTATACAATATTAATTACCTTACATTATCAGCCATGGCGATGAGCGTGAAACTTCAACACAACTTCCAATAGCTGCGCACTAAATCAAGCGCTCAACCCAAGTGCTTTGAACACTCGACGTTTCTCCATAAAGTTTTTAAAAAGTGTGTACTTCATATTTTCATTTTAATTTATGCACAAATTTGATGCGAAAAGGTAATTGAAATGCAAATACAGCGCGAATTTTCACAAAATTTCATGCTAAATTGAACAATCAAAGTAATGATAATTATTACGGCGTAATTACATGAGTTTCGGAATATAAAATTACTACGAAAAGCATGCGTTTTAGATAGAATTTAACTTAATAGCTTGTGTGTCAGCTAAGCTGTTATATTCACTTGAATTTTGTATGACTATTGAAATTATATTGCACAATTAATTAATACAATATTATCATATTTTTAATCTTTTTTAAGTATTAAATGTATGAAAGAACAGGAGAGTAATTATAAATATTTTAAATATTACTTTACCGTTTTAATCGACCAAAATATTGAAATTGTAGACGCTTACCTAAAAAGAGAAAAAAACAATAATTTATAATATTTTTTCTAATTAAAAATTATTTTTAGGAATATAAAATTTTCTAGTGGGATAGCTGTCAAAATAAAAACATATAATCGACAATTAGTAAATTTTGATAGATTTATAAAAACAATATCCATAACATTCGATACCATTATAAAATACTCATATTTATTACTGTCATATCTATTCGAGAATAAAATGACCAAGTGAAAGCGTCTGAAAATTAAAGTGCCCATCATTTAAAATTCTAGAATGGAAGCAGTAATGGAATAGCCTTAATAGCAAGTAAAAAATTTTGAAAAAATTGCAAATCAAACAAATCATTATAAAAAAATACAAATAAATTTGGCATTAATACTAATTGAAATAAATTGAAAAAAATCACATTTGCTGAATATAATTTTGAGCCGTTGAATTACCGAAATGCTATAATATTTTCAAAGGTAAAAATATGCTATTTTTATAAGCGATAGAATTATAAATGGTATTCCCTAACATTCCACACATATGACTGTTTGATTCAGCCACATGTACACTGTTTTTTTTTTTAATATAGTAAATTATAAATATTTAATGCTGAATACGTTAAAACTGAGCTGAATACCACTGCAATTGATATGTCGGCAAATAACACAGATTTTACAGACATTTAGCACTAAATTTAAAAAGCTGAATTGCTTAAAAGTCTAGCTGAATATAACTTAATGAAGCTGAATAGCACTAAATGAAATTCGGCATGATTATAGACTATTCAGACATATACATAATTGTTTATACATAATATTTTGCGTAATTTAACTAAAGCTTTAGTTTTTCAACAGCTTGTTAAAGTGAAGAAATAAATACACAATGTTATAAAACAAATCTTACAATAACGCAAAATGTTTGTAGGAACATATTTAGTATAATACTATAATAATACTGCTACAACTTGAGCAATTTTTTAAAAGATGGTTTGTTATCAGGTATAAATATACGAAGCCCGTCTTGCGCGTGGCGGAAGTAAGCTGGTGAGTCGATTTATTGTAAGCGTGGTTTCGGTCCCTTTAGGAAACACTAAACGAAATAAGAAAGTAAGCATCTCCAAGTGTACGAGGAGGTTCATTGATTTTTAGGAAATTTAATTTGTAATTTATTTAGGTCAATTTCACAAAAAATTGCTATAAAATCGCAGTGCCAAAATCTAATATATGTATATAGCGAAAATCCATCAAAAAATTTAGTTGATTAGGAATGAAACTCAAAAGTGAAATAGTTTTATATAAACTTAGTGGCTAAAAATTTTTGTTATGCTATTATTAAACCAATTAGAATTTTTAGCAGTAGATTTACTAATGCTTTTGTATATACTCTTAAATTCTAAGTTAAATAAAAAACATTTCAACTAATTTACTAATATTTTTTTAATTTTTATTGTGCTGAATTGAGCTGAATAGCGCTGAACAATATATTTAACTATTATGCCAGTATTTTATGAATTTTTATTGTGCTGAATAGCGCTGAAAAATCTTTTAAACTACTGTTGATAGATATTCCCGCGCAGAATTATATCTTTGTAGCATAAAACTAGCAAAAAACTTGGACAGGTTTTGAATGGAATTCAAAAGGAAATTGTTATACTAACTTGTATGTAAGCTTAGTGGCTTGAAAAATAGTTTTTTTTGCTCATGATATTACCAAACCATAATTTATAATTTTTCGAACTAGGTTCACGTATATTCTCTAGAATGTTAAGTTAAGGAATATTTTAACTTATCTATCAAAGCGTTACATGCACAAAAATTTTAAATTTTCATGTGCTGAATTAAGCTGAATAGTGCTGAATAATACTAAGGTATTTTTTAAGTCCTTGAATTTTAATACAAACTGGTTTCTAACTTATTGCTCGCATATTTTTCAGTGCTGAATTGAAAAATATAAAGCTGAATACTGCTAACATAACACGAAATTATAAAAAAATATTGAAAATTTTCATATTTTCCGAAATTACTTAAAACTTTTTAACGTAGAGCTGAAATCAGCCAAATACTATGAATACTAAGCACAATATTTCAAAATTTTCATGTGCTGAATTAAGCTGAATAGTGCTGAATAACACTAAATGCTTCTTTTAGTCCTTGGATATAAACGCAGACTGTTTTATGAATTATTCCTTACATATTTCTCCATGCCGAATGCAAAAATATAAAGCTGAATGCTGCTAACATGACAAAACGTTATACAAGATATTTTAAACTTTCATATTTTCCGAAATTATTTAAAACTTTTTAACGTAGAGCTGAAATCAGCCAAATACTCCAAATACAAGAGGCATAAATTATTTTTAATGAAATCAGCTGAATAAGTAAAAAGGCAGCTGAATATCGAAACGTCAGCAAGTTAAATATTTTGATACAAAATACATTAAAAGAGGGGCGTGGAATAGCAAATATTTGCTCAAAATTAAATGGTGGATCTTAAAGTCTGCTTACAAGTTTCAAAAGCCGTTGAAAACACCATAATGTGAGTTCAAATAAAACCCTCCCATTAGTTGATAATATCAACTTGTGCTAAATACATTCTAGGCACTTAAATATAAAATGATTAATGGATTTTCTATTACTCAGCAGCAATATACATACATTTAGTTGACTAGTGGATAGGCCTTCAACATATCGAAAATATATAGAGTTACTCACATGTACTCCAACATATGTATGTAGAACTATATAACTGTTTCGTAAAAAATATATGCAAATTTATTCTCCAATCTAATTGCCATTGGCATTTTACCGGCGCTAGTTGAAGATTTATGAGGCGCTAAAAAGATATTACCCACTTGTCTAAAAGGTGCAGACAACCAGACAGACCATCAGACAGTTGGACAAGTATGTAAATATGTATTATACATACAAATGAGAAAGCAATGGATTAGGTGGCTTATATGAATAGACAGTGGAATTAATAGCTGTCACAGATAAGTGAGTGAGGTTGGGCTGCAGTATTTTAAAAGCAGTGAAGTGGAGCCTTAGGCATATAAGAAAACCATGACGACTTCCTGAATACACAGGAAAAAAATATAGCAAGAAGCTGAAATGAAGAAGTGTCATGCTGAATTCATATATAAGCTTTATACATACTCGTATAGAATGTAAAAGTTGGTATATAATTTTATTCAGCAGAAAAAATTTAATTAGAGAAAAAACTGAAGCTGAATTGATTTTCGATTTGCTGAATTGCGATTTATGTAGTTGGGAATATTAATAATACCAAGCCCTGAATTAGCTTAAACTGCCGTAAAAAGTGGCGAGAAGAATCAAAGCAGAAAAAATTAAATTAGAGGAAAACACTGAAGCTGAATTGTTATTGGAGATGCTGAGTTCCGATTTAGGTAGTTCTAGTTTGTGCTTACAAGAATAGTATTAAAATAGAGCGCTGAATTAGCTTAAACTGCAGTAAGTAGTGGTGAGAAGAATCAAAGGTATTCCCGTTATACCGCTAAATCATAAAAAGCGTTAATAAATGTTGCTGAATTGCGCTGAATTATACAAGTTGATTATTTTAAACAAAATAAAATGCAGCAATATTTTTTTAGGAGCTGAATTATACGATATGAGTGTTCTGAACAACATACTATATACAAACTTTTTTTAAAGTGCTACCGAAATGTAAAAAATATTTTATTTAAATATGCAGTAAAAAGCTGCGCTGAATTATCTTTGACCTGTGTAATTTAGAAAATTTAAAAATAAATGTCATCTAAAGTGAATAGTTAGTAACGAATTATTATTTTTATTTCTTAAAGGATGTTATTAAATTTTTCATAGCTGAATTCAGCTGAATTGCAAACGGAGTATAACTAAGCTATTTTGTATTTCTGAGCTTAAAAATTAAATTTTTCAAAGTTGATTTTACAATTTTTGTATGGAAACAAGGCAAATAGTTGTTAGAAAATTGTATGTTGAATGGGCTGAATTAAATTTGTATTGCTACTTACTTGTATAAATGTTGTTTTAATACAAAATAATTGAAGCTGAATAAGGTTTAGGTTTCCTGAATATAGTTTTTGAACGGCTGATTTATTATTCTTGTTATTAATAAAGAATTTTATTAAAATTTTCATAGCTGAATTGCACACGGAGTATAACTGAGTTATTTTTCATTTCTGTGCTGAAAATTTAAAGCACATTTCATAGTTAATTTTAGCTTTTTGGTTATGGAAATAACACAAATAATTGTTAAAAAATTATATGTGAAATTTGAAGTGAGCTAAATTTATTTTAATTGTGTTTATATTACATAAATCTTGTTCATAGTGGAATTTAATTGAAGCTGAATAAGGATTACCTTTGCTGAATTTAGTTTTAAGTAGCTGAATTGCTAAAATTTAGGCAACAAGGTACAAATAAATGAACTTTGGTATAGAATTTATTATAAATTGAATGCCAGTATGTTCGTACAGCCACGAATATGCTTTATTGCTGTATTACATAAGAAAAATAATGCTGAATACGTTAAATATGAGCTGAATGCAACTAAAACCAGTCTTTCTATAAAATCCACATAATTTAATGAAATTCAGCATTTAAAATAATAAGCTTAATTGACAAAAGTCTAGCTGAATATAACTTAATGACGCTGAATTGCGCTAAATCAAACACAGCGTGATTCGAAAACATACTCACGTAGATACTAAGTAATACAAAACATAATTTTAACAATTTAGCCACAGCTTGCGTTTTTTAAACAGCTTTAGCGCATAATCTTCAAGGCAGTATGATTTTTGAAGTGTGTATTTTATGCTGCAATAACTGGCAGTCACATTGATGCGTTATAGCGTCGAAGCGCCATTAAATCAACACACTCGCACCAGTGTGCTGTCGTTGATTTATGGCAGAAATTAAATTTATGACCATTTAAAAATAATCACAATAAATTGTGCTTTGATATTTTTTTTTTATCGTTGGAGGCAGATATAACATATGATATACAAATCTGTATATGAATGCCTGCAAGTAGATCTGCAATTTTTTCTATGCATGGCTCTCTGTGTCCGCGAAAGCACGCGATCTAACCGAACGCATTGCTATGCCACATTTTATCGTCGCTTGAGATCTAACAAAGCGCTAGTAACTACACAATCGCCAGTTGATCGCAGTCAACTAAATTGTGGCAGACATATGTATGTTTTTGTTATTGTTGTTTTCTTATTTGTGTTGTTACAGTTACTATTAGTTGTGTTTTATTTGCGTTGTCGCGCTGTTTGTTGCGTTGTCAGTCAGCATTTTGGAGATCTCAGCGTTGCCGCACTATCAGCTGCCGACGATCGGACTTAGCCGCCTTACTGTCCTATAAATGCCAACAATGCGTCTAATAAGCAAAGCGCACACATATATAATGCCACATATGTTTGAGACATACAACATATGTACGCGTTTGTAATCGCTTGACATTATCTTATGCTGACAGTTAAGTTGCGCATGCGCGCGCACATAAACGTATCTAGCTAACGCGCTGACTTAGTGACGGGCGGTCGGCTGTGGCGTTAAAGGATTTATGGTTGTGATTAGGCGCATTAAGATAAGTGCATGCTTACTGGCTATGAAGTGAGTGTAGCCAATTGGACAAGCGTACGGGCACAGGCGCAGTGAAGGCATATGATAGTATATGTATGTGGGTTATTGGACTGCCAGCGAATGTAGCAAGTAACCTTTAGGCCATGCAAACTACAATGATTTATTCGAATTATTTTGTTGTTTTTGTTAGTATGAAATTGTGCGGAAAATCGCATTAAAATAGAAACTGCTCAAAGCAAGCAATTTTGAAGCAAAAAAGTGGAAAACAATTTTTAAATAAAAAAATTGATAAATGTATAAAATAATCTAAAAAAAAAAATTAGGAAAAAATATAAAAAAAAAATTAGGAAAAAATATAAAAAAAAACTAAAATAAAAATATAAAAAAAACTAAAAAAAAAAATAAAAAATTTAAAAAATTGCGCGCCTGCGCTGAGCTGATTTGTTGATAACCACCCGTGTGGTATATAAATTATTAGCAGGAAAATGCTTGACCGCTTACATTTAGTTGAGCTTTTCCGCAAAATGCACAGATAGTCATATTTTAGGCTAACTCACTACAATAACAACATTACACACATTTACTTTGATATCAAAGCCCCACTGCGTTGTATCTAAGCCTTACTAAGCCAGCCGCAATTATAGTCCGTTTATGAACGCTGACAAATTGCTTGTGCCGCTTTGCTAGCTTACGTGTGTATCCTTCAATATTTTTGATTTTTTAATTTTTTTTCTAGAGCTTCAGATACCACTTCCCCACATTGATTTATGCGCTAATTTCCGTGCAACATTTTTTCCACCAAATACTATAAGCCGTTATGGCCGCGCTCTACAATTGCTTACATTCACTACGTACACGAAATTACCTCGTTACAGTGTTCGTCGTGCTCGTTTATTTGTGCGAGCATTTTCACGCGTAAATCAATTTCCTTTCGTGTCGTAATTCGTTTTGCCTCATTGATCGCTCATCGATTTGCTTGCTAAGTCAACTAAGGCAACAAGAGCTATGTATGTATATTGCCGCAGCAATTAATCAAATAAGCGAATGCGCTAAACTATGAACAGTGTGTGCTAAAATTAATCGGACATGTGTATAATGCAAAAATATTCAGGAACGTTTTAAGCTAAATTATGAGAACAAACCGGTAAAAGAACAAATTTTGAGTAAACGTGCAACAACTTATTTATATTGGACCATTCGTCTTAGAACTTCTGTTCCATTCAAATTTCCGTTCCCACGACAGTCGGGTCTTAGTAACCGGAACGCACCCGGCTTTTCATCCAGACTGTCGACGCGGCACCATGCACGATTTCTTTGATTACTTTTGAACTTAAATTTGTTACGAGGACACTTCAAATACCACACATACCTCTTAGTACATCAGTCGCAAATTTGTCTTTTATTTTTTGTCTACAATCAAAACTTGGTTTAGTTCTCGATACCGATTTTTATGTATCAAAAATTCACCTTACCAACAAATCTTGTGTATTTTCGTATTCATTCTCTTATGGTGGACTGCTTTATATGCAACCTCAGAATTAGGTGAATGAGGCAATAAACCTCCAGGAGAAGGTGAATGGGAAAATAAGGACTGTCCCGTAAAAAATTGACCCTTCGTTTTTTATTAATAACAAGAAAACCAAAGAATTTTTTCAAAGTCTTGTTTTATTTTTCATTAATGAGTACTATAGAGATTACAAATTATAAATAACATTTAACAAATATTTATTTTCTGTAAAAATTTCTTACTTTTTTCTTAAGGCCCTTCATTATGTTTTGTACAGTGTTTTCATCGATAGTACCGTACGACCTTCGCCACTTATTTCTAAAATCTTGTACATTTTTTGCAGTACCTTTACTCTGCCGGAGATTTGATTTCATTAGAGCACAATATCTCTCAATAGGTCGAAGCTCTGGGCAATTAGGTGGATTCGCTTTTCTTGGAACAATATTGACATTATTGCTTTCATACCACTCCATGGTAGCTGTAGAATAGTGAGAGGTTGCTAAATCAGGCCAGAACATTACAGTACCCTCATGTTCGCGTACATATCGCTTGCCAAACCATATACTGCTTGGGAAATTTGGTAATTTTCTTTTCCTTAAATTTTCCTTGTACTTGCCCCTTCTTCATACAGGTATAATATTCATGCCCCGGTAACTGTTTGAAATCTGCTTTAACGTAGGTTTCGTCGTCCATCACGCAACAGTCAAATTTTGTTAGGTATCCTTCATACAAATTTCGAGCTCGTTTTTGAGCAAGCAATTGCTTTTCATCGGAACGATCTGGCACTCTTTGAACTCTATATGTCTTTAGCTTACTATCACTCTTTATCCTTTGTACAGTACTTTTAGAGGTTCCTGTTTTAACAGCAACATCTCGTACTGAAGTGTTGGGATTCTGCTTAAAAACTTCCTTCACTCTTTTTGCCAAATTTCCTTCTGCACCTGCTTTTCTACCCGAACCTTTTTTTCGTATAGTAGGTACACCCTTTTTGTAATTCGAAACAACCCTTTTGACAGTACTTTCCGATGCTCCAGTTTTTTTAGCTATAACTGAATATTTTAATTCTGGATTTTCCAGGAAAGTGGACAAAACCAATTGGCGCACTTTTTCTTGATTGCTAGACATCTTAATAGTTTGAAGTGTTGACACCAAATGTTATACATTTTGTTAATCGTCAGATTATATAGAAAAAAACAAGTCCCCATTGAGACTAATGCCATTAACAGGTGCGTCACAATCTTAAAGAATAAAAGGGTCAATTTTTTACGGGACAGTCCTTAAAACAATCACTGCTAATGAGATTCTTTCGGAGCGCATAAAACTCTTTAGGGTAGAGACCCTAAGAGGCAAAACTCAATATGGAGAAAAACGAGGAAAAAAAGAGGACTGGGATATCAGGCCAAACGGTGGTGGGAGACGAGGCTGCTACTACCAGCGAGTACAGCAATTTGACAAGCTGTGTCGCCAGCGGCCAAATCTCATCTGCAACGGGAGTAGGTAGGTTATAGTACGCTTGGCAATGTAAATAATTTTTATTGAAAAAAAAACGAAGAAGAGTTCTGTTTTTTCCTGAGCATGTTACCGAGGGTTCCAACTCTGGCTACAAGAGAAAACCCCGGAAAAGGTCAAATAAGGAGGAGCTGAAGGCTAAAGCGATAAACAAGGCTACGGTCCGGATATGTATCCGATTAGAAGGCAAGTTCAATCTAAGGGAAGAGAAGGTGAAACGGTTGGCTTGGGCTAGAGAGAAGCTGAAGAGAGGCAGTGCTCGACAGAGAACGAACCGAAGGCACCTTCGAAATTAAAGAAAGTACAGCTGAAAAGCCGACAAAATCCAAAGCAGCGGCGGGTCGTGGCGCTCATCGACCACTGAAACTCGCTGGGGCAAATGTTGCAGAAGCGGTGGAAAATAGTGCAGATGAAGATTTTAGAAGCATTATTCTCGATGTTGGACTCATAGCCAAACGTTACACCATTTTTTGATGGAGCAGAATGATAAGCGAAGCCGAAGCCCTCAAACGCAAGGATGGCGCGTTGCTGACATGCCTGAGGGAAACTGGCAGAGTGCTTCCAAATCTGTGGGATAACATATTTCTTCGTATTTTTTAATATACCATTAAAGGAGGTCTGTGAAAAAAAAAGAAAATTGGAATACGATGACGATTTAAAAAATATCTCATCGAGTAACTGGAGAATATTTAGCCTAGTATTGAAAGTCACTGTAAACTGAGGGAGAGAGAGTCTCTGCAAGGTTTTAAACCACTTTGCGATATTTTTGGGACCGTCGCTACAAATTGACTATAAGAAAGATATTTTCGAGCATTCTATAAGTCTAGTTATATTTTAGAAAATATTAACTCATAAACTATCATAATAGCATTATAAAACATGCAATATATATCCAAATGCTGGTAATTTTTCCAATTGTTCTAATTGTTGTCGTTTCTCGTTTCTGTTCAGTTATAGCCATTAACTGCAATTACAACAGATTGTGAATTATTACTCCATCGTTCATATAACAAAGCACAGATTAGCTCATACTAACTATTGGCGTATAATTTCTGACATTAGAGGCTAGCGAGTCTATTAACAATAATGTTCGAATGCATGTTTATTGTATTGTAGTGTGGGAGAGGATTATAAAATTTATCGCTGTGCTCAGTTTTGATAAATATGTTTGAATTTACTAAGCAAATCCAAAATACAAAAACTAAATGTAAAAATATAAATAATTTTAGTGTGGATGCCTTCGCAAAAACTTGAAGGATTTATAGCCACCATATACAACACTTTTTACAACTTTACGATAATTGGGAAATATTATTGTTTTGTGCCATAAATATTACTCTGACACAAATAAACGCCGCGTGGAGGTATCTTAAATTTTTAATGTAATTTGATTTTAGCTGTGAAATAAATTTGAATATATTATTACACTTTAAGTGATCATTACTTGTCAAGAACATATTTGAAGGTCATAGTTTTTTTTACAAATATATATGTACATATCGCAAATCTTAGTTAAAAATGTATATAATATACGTATACTACAGTGAGTAAAAAAATTGAATAATTGTTTGCTTGATTGTATGAAAAATAGATTCTTAGGCACTTGTACGAAAATATCTCCCAGACTTTACTGAACCTAAAGAAGAACGTTCTTGATGTAACAATGTACACTAGCCAAATAGTCACAGTTGAGGAAGGGATGTGCTTCCTACACCCTCCTTATCCGACTAAAGTAAGGTATACTACATTTCATGTAGAATTCTCGGCCCTCAATAAAAATGTAACCTTCACAAATCCTACGAATATCACCTGGGATCTAAATAGGAATATTGGAATAGGAAATTTAAGTAGACTAGAGAAATGAGACTTAATCCAGATGAAAGGACAGTCACACTCACTAACTTTTCCATAAAAGATTATAACATCACGTATCCTCCAATACTTGCAAAGGATGGATCGAGATAGGTAGATGCAACGTCTGCCGCGTAGCGGCTGCATATATACTGGGTTCCAGACCACAAGGGAGTTCCGGAAAACCAAACTGCTGATGAGGTTGCCAAGAGTGCCATCCGTCTGGCTGCCGAACAAGCACAGGAAATATGAAAGCCTCTAGAAATGATATACAACGAAGTTTCCGAAAGGACTTACAGTCGGATCAGCGCGAGATGGAATGCCTAAGTACATGCAGGATCGCCAAAATCAAGGTCAAGAGATCCTTCAAAAAACGTGCTTGTTTCTTACTCACACTCGAAATGACTAGATGGCTGTTTGTCCCTTGACGTGCCAATTGAGGGGTCACAACGTACTGGCATCACATGAAAGTCGGATGAGCATACATAAGTGTTGTCGAAAGTGCAGAGAAGTTGACATCAGAGATACGCTGAAACACCTTTATGTCTTTGTTCAGCACTATCTAGAACTAGTCTTAAGTATCTAGGAGCTGTGCAGTTCAAGGGACTAGACGAAGCTCAGAATACTTCACCTTAAACTAAACAGAACCTCCATATGGCTTTACTAAGGATTAGTAGGTCTATATCTGACGTTGTAGCCGGCAAGCTAGTAAAACTTAACATAACTTAAACTTCTTCAATTCTTATTCGTTTCTTACTACTAATTTGACCTAAATCTTGTAAAAATTCGTTTCTCCTTTTGTTTTTTGAAATACATTCTTAGTGCATATGGCAACCTTGTTCGAAAAAATTCGTAATTTTGTTCACCTTTTTTCCGTCACAATTTTCGGTTAAAATTTGCGAATTTCTTTCGCTAGTAAAATATTTTTTGTTTTAAATTTGCAAACAGTTGGCATCCTTATTAAAAGAAAAAAAATATTAAAAAAAAATTTAACGTCTAACTAGTTTGATTAAAAATCTTGTTGCGATTTCCTTCTTTTTTAAATTTTTTAATTAAAATTTTTAAACAGGTGGCAACCTTGAAAGAAAAAACTACAGTTTTTTGCTTAATTAAATGTTTTAAAATCTGACTTTTATTCTCTCTTTATATTGTAAATATTTAATTTTGGATTTGAATTTGCACACAGTTGGCAACCCCCAAATTTTTTTTTGGCAAATTGTTATAAATAAATCAAAAATTTTTTTATAATTCCTTTTTGTAATTTTTGAGTTAAACGTTTTAAACAGGTGGCAACGCTGACATAAAAATTTGCAGTTTTACTCTTATTTTAACGTTTTGAAATCTGACTTTTATTCTCTCTTTATCTTGTAAATACTTTTGGATGTAAATTTGCACACAGTTGGCAACTCTCTAACAATTTTTTTGGCAAATTATTATAAATGAATGATCAAATATAATTATTCACATCGCTTCAGCATTTACTATGCTGCTACTCTGTTAACGGTAAATAAGAATTGTATATTTTTCACATTGTTTTTGCAATCGATCGGTTTTAACAAAAAAGTGAGATACCCATCCGAAAATAAATTAAAGTTCAAATTAATTGCTGTGTCACCGAAATTTCGTTAAACGCGCATTTTATACATTATTCTTATAAAAAAAATCTTAAAACCCGCACATCACCTCTACACCGACGCACTTAATTGAAAAATTTGCTGCTTTCATATAATAAAAAACAAGATGACCAGAAAAAAAAAGTGCTACAATCAACTAGAACAGCTTATTAATAAATAACAATAAAAACGATTAAAGCAATGAAGATTGTACAATGTTTATTGAAATTTGCTAGCAGATTTAGGTCAGATTTTTGCGATAATTCGTTTGATCAAAAAAATGAAATAAAAAATAATAATAAAATCGCCAGACTACGCGAAGGCGAGCATAGTGAGAAAAAATATATAATAAAAAAAAATAACAAACTATGTCAACATGCAAAAAAAACGGGCTGGAAATTACAAAAACAATGAAACTGAAGAATATTTAAGAAGAAAAAACACTAAAAATGAAGCTAGCATACGTAAAAACGAGAGGCCTGTCACGATTTATGCCCAAAAACGCGGCAACGCGTCGCTTTTTATGCGCCACGAAAGACTAATTCGCTTTTTTTGTTCTTTTTTCTTCCTAGAATGAAAGCCGATTTTCGTAATATGCGTAAACTGTTTTTAGTGTTGCAAATTTAACGGTACACTTTTTATGAAATAAATGTGGAGAGTTGAAAAATAGCGTAAAAAAGTGCCAAAAAAGATTAAAAAAATAACTTAAAAAGAAATTATGAACAAAACTATATTGGGAAATATTTATTATTGGCTCAAAAAAATAAAGAAAAAATCTCAACTTCAAACTTATGGTAAAAAAATTAAAAAATAACAACATACATACATACTTAAATACATATATTACACTAAGCAATTTGCAAAAAAAAAGTCCACGAAAAAATTACCGCAACATGTCACGCTCCAAAAAAGCAGTGATGCGATCGATAAATGCGATCAGTGAGCACGATCAATGAATGCTCAAAGTGCAAAGCAAGCATAAACGCAAAGTAGAACACAGCATAAAAAATATGAAATACTAAAAAATAAAAATAAAAAATACAAAAAGCGATGCTAGCGAACGGTGTGCTGTATGCGGCATTTAAGCCGATCTTCAATTGATCGCTTTTGAAGTGGGTGAGCTAAGTAGCAAGCGCTTACAAATGCGGCACAACAACACATTGCAGACAACAATAAGCTGCTACATTACAAAAAATATAAAAAAGGAAACAAAAAAAAAAAAAAAAAAAAATCGCGCAGCCTAAATACTACAAATAAACAAACAAAAATCGCGCTTTGCAACAAGTTTTCAGTGCTCGCCGTCCACTTACACATACACACACATGTTTTTTGTCTACTTTTGTAGAAATGTATGTAGCCAGACAACAATACTGTTGCTGTCTGCCTCCACCTGGCTCAAGTAACGCTTGCGGTAATTGCAGGTAACTGCGTCGCAAGTAATCGATTGCTGTGATCTTTGATCGTCATTTTCTTACACTTTGTATAATGATCGCCGCATTTATAACACATTAAGTGTGCATATAAAAGCACTTATATAGTTGAAGTTGGTTATATTTTTAAACTTATGAGCAACTATCATTAAGATGTTATTTAGTGCGCCAACGATCAGTGATCGTTTATAAGTGAGTAACTGAAATGTATAAGGTATATAACCAAGTGCTTAAGAAAATCAAAATAAAAAGGTCGTCAAGTAGTGAGTTGATGTGAAGTGAGTATCAGTAGAGGCAACATATCATTCACTAATGAAATATGCTATGATATGAGTCAGTGATCGCGAGTCTCTTAAAATATTTTTTAACCCGAGAACACAAATTTAATTTTCAAACCTAAGAAAATTATTAAATATTTATGACACATTTGATTATTAATTGAATTTTCTCATTTTTGCAAACGAAATGAAATATGGGTATTTCAGAGAAATTTTTTGGATAAGAAAAGATCAGTCAAATTATCTTTTAAATTTAAGAAACGTCTTTTGAAGAAGGAAAAATATATCACATTTTGATTTTTAGATGCATTTTTAAAACAACAATTTACGGAGTTAGAAATATAACGTGGTTGAGATCTCTACATAACCAGAAATTAATAAATTTTGATAGATAAAATATATATAAATATTTGAAAAAAATAGATGTAATCTACGGCCAGATGTCTATGTAAAATAATGTGTAGAATCTGAAATTATAATAAAATAAAAGTATTATTGCTACTAATTTCTTCCACGATAGCAATTAATTTTAATTAAATTATTTTTTGGTAAAAAAAGGTTGCCACCTACAATAAAGTGTTAAAATAAATTAAGGAAAAATTTATTTTGCTCACCTACATATAAAAATATTTGCAGTTTCGGCCGACCACCACTAGGTTTTGTGTCAAACATTTATGAATTTAGAAAAAATGGTTGATTTTTGGTAGGCACAGTGTGTTGTCTTGGTGTCAGCTGAACAAAAGGAAACTATTTTTGTAAGGTGGAAGAGTATTAGGTATTACAAATATATATTTATATAATTTTTTGAGAACTACTATTTAAATATTTTTTTAATTAGAGTTGCCATATATTAAAAAAAAATAAATACATTTTAAGAAAGTTAAAAAAAAACTAATCAGTTTTAATTCTGATCTGCCATATAAATATTTCTTCACTAGGGTTGCCATATGTTTAAAAGATTTAAAATTTTAGGAGTTGTCTTCAGTAGGGTTGCCATATGTTTAAAATATTTAAAATTATAGGAATGTAAAAAAATTAAAATTAGTAATTTTCAATTCTGAAAATATGCCCATTAAAAATTGAAAAACAATAATTTTCATGCATCAATATAAAAATGCATTAGTGTTGCCTAATTTAAATTTTTTGCTTAAGTTTATATTTTATTTAATATTATTTGACTACATTTCATTATTAAAAAATTTGAATTATAAAAAGAGCCAACAATTTTTTCTTCCACAGTGTTGCCATATCTATCAAATTTGTAATTCAAATAAAATAAAAACTAAATTCACCATTTTACTTTTTTTATACGTACATTAAAAAATGAAAACAACTATTTTTATTTTTCACAAATAAAAGTTTATAAGGGTTGCCACATTAAATATTTTTCTTTAAGTTTATGGTTTGTTTAACATTATTTAAACTATTTTCAGTAGCACCGAAAATTTCTAAGAAATAAAGAACAAATAAAATACTTTGGACACCTTTTATAATTCCTCAATGTACGTCTTCTTCAACAGTGTTGCTTTATGTTTCAAAAATCGAAGGTCCAAAAAAGTAACACATTCATTTTTTCATTCGAAATAATAACAGATAATTAAAGAAGCTACTTATTTCATGCTAACTGATCCAAGAAAATCAAATTCTGGTATAGGGATTTTTTTCATTTGACGAAATATCTTCACAAATTGAGGATGTGGTATTATCCAAGCAAATGATGTAATCTCCGCATGAATTGTTCAGAGGAAATCACTTTATCTTATTGCTACCATACAAACTGATTGATAAGCATTATATCCTTGTATAGAAAACTATTTACTTTTAAATTTATCTTTTTCCAATTAGACATATTATTGTACAAGGTAACGGTACAAGATTCGAAAAAAATTTTCAAATCGGACCACTATAGCATATAGCTACCGTACAAACTGAACGAACAAAATCAATTGCTTTTTACTTATAAATGTTATTATAGCCTCGGTGGAGCTTGTTGTATTTGTATTTTTCACATTTTCTATAATGACAACTTTTTTCCTTGCAAATTACTTCAGGTGTTGAGTAGAAAATTTTTTGCAGATAATTAAATAAGTGGAATAATGCGCAGTGCTTTCAAGTTCACTGGCATGCTCATATACTATATACACTTATATACATAGATCTAGACGGGTATTGTTTGCCAAAACCAGCCTTGACACCGCCTGAGCATGAAGTAATCCATTTTGACACTGATTCACAACTTCAAGTGGCAGTGAAGTCACCATTCTGCCCCATTAGTGCCAACATTGTCACAACTGTTGCGTTGCTGCTTAGAAGTGACGGTCCATAAGCGCATACATACATACATGTGTCACTGCCTATATGTAGATATACATATGTGTATGTAAGTATATGGAAAAGTTGTCAAGTACGTAAAGCTCCGGCTAAGTGACAGCGCAGACAAGCGACAAAGCGAAGGAATAATGGAAGTAGGCACACACGCGCACATATATGGACACATAATTAATACATATACACATTTATATATATTTACATATTTATATATATTTACATATTTATATTTATAGGTGTGCGTATCAACAAATGCTTACATGCATGTGTGGCCTTTCAGCCGAGACCTAACATCATTACCAGAAAATTATTTAAAAATAAAAGAACAAAACATTTTTTCTCCAACACTCGGCGGCAGCGTATTTGTCTCAGCTGTCTTGTAGGCTGTCAAATTTGTCTCGAGTCTCGAGTCTTAACGCTTACATTAAGCCCGTGTAAAGTGTTGTACGCGTAGTTAAAGGGCCACGGCGTTATTTTATGCGTTCCCAGAAATACATTAAATTAATTTATTGTTGTTTTTGCTTTTTTACACAATTAATACGCCGTTTGTTCTCACTTCAGCTCAAATGTCATTAATTTGTCTGCGCAAAAGTCAACACTGCACGCCCCCTCTGCTACAAAATTGAAAGGCGCAACACTTAAACGTTACAGCTAAGTGTCAAAATTGAGCACTTCAAAAGCACACAAAGCCGCTCTCAATTAAAGCTGCCTCATTGTTAAGGCTTATTTGGTTGTCTTACTGCTTCAAACCCTGCAGGCTGACAAAAGAGTTGAAAAACACACAAGAAAAAAGTGTACATAATTAAGTAGTCCGCAGCCAAACAACGACTCTATTATAATTATTTACAACATTATTTATGCAAAAGAAACCCAAAGACGCGGTGGATCGCGCTTAAGTGTCAGATATTTAATTGGTTGAAGTTTTGGTTGCCTTAGAAAAATATTTCTAGGTACTTTGCTTGAAATAAACATTGAATTACGTGTGTTGCAATAACAAATCTTAAGCGAGGCTTTGAATTGCGGAAATCTTTCCTGGAAAATCGTGCTTAAAGCTGCTTAACATGATTTTTGACCATATAAGACAGTGCGAGATAAATCTTTTTGTACACTAATCTAAAAAAAAATCGTTTCGAGTTGTGAATTTAATAATACAAAGCAGTAAGATATGTAATAGCCTTTTCGCACAAGTGTTAATTGAACAATTAACTGGCCTTTGCTCGATTAAAGCGCTAACTTAAATTGGTTTAACATATAAAATAAAATTCTTATTTTATCACAGTAATTCTTAATCGAATTTTTATTGAGTTGAAACTGCAATACAAATTTGTGGGTTACTGTCCGCACTGTAAGTTTAGCTGTGTTAAACTCTGCCGGTTGTTGTCCAGGCTATAAATTTGATTGTGTGCATTGATAAAATATGAATGAGCTGCTGATTTTTAATAATTAGAGAAAATAGAAAATGAAAAATATAAGCAAGTATAACAGCTGATCATTAATCGAGTCTATAGAGTAGCCGGCTATGTGAAAGTGAAAACCTGGTTTCTGAATCATACTCTTAATCTACTAAAGTGGCTGTGCGAAAAGGCTATACTCCATTAAAGCTTTGTAATGTTTTGGCGCATAGAAAATCTTAACAGAATTAGCATGAGCAAAATAGTTATAATCCCGACAACAACTCGAAAACTCGACAAAAGCGGGAAGTGAGTCAATCTAAGTTTTGAAACTTAGCTTTATTTACAATTTTCTACAAGAGATGTATTTTTACTGTCAAAATATTCGATAATCCTCAACTTTGTACATTTATGTTAAAAAAGCTAGTTAGAATCTGTAGGCAAAGACACGTATGGGCGCCAGACCACAGTGAAACCACAGACAACCATACAAGTAAAGGCATCCCAGGCACATTATAAGTATAATAGAAACGGATCTTTGCGTTCTACAACTGAATAATTAGACATCGTGGAAACTTGTCCAGGGCAAGGCCACTATCGAAGATGTGAAAATACGAAAATATGAAAATTGGCAACGTTGCTATAGAGCAAACTTCATTTTTCCGGGCCTAATTTAGTATTATAGGCCGAGAAATGAATAAAGCTCAACAAATTGGTTTACTCTAGTATCTGATTAGTTGCAAAAGAGCCATGTCACTTATGTAATAAAAGTATTTTATCACCTCAACCACTGTAGCCGAGCCTACCACCATGTGTTCGTGTCTGTACCCAAATCTTCGACAGAGTCTAACTTAAGATTCTGAAAGTATTGATTCCCTGTTGGATGTTCCTTGTTAGCTAATGTTAATTAGAGCTTATTTCTGAAACCATATAATGATATGAAAATTGGCAACGTTGCAATAAATTTGAGTTCACTTTTTCTGCGCTGATTTGGTAGGCATTTTTAGTGTTCTGGACTGAGATATGGATAAAGCTCAACACACTGAATCAATCTAGTGTTTGATTGGTTGCACAAGTTGCATGTCGCTTAAGTAGGTAAAGTATTCCTTCGCGCTCAACTGCCGTAGCTGGATGAGTGCGTGTCTTTAACTCTAAGCATCGGTTGAGCCATATCTAAAACTATGAAAACAGTGGTCCTTTGCGGAAGAGAACTTGGTAGGTAAATCTAATTGTGAAACAGTAAAACTATTCATAATATTTAAAGTTCTAGAGGAAAGCTATGTATTAAAAAAAAACGTTCCTTAAAATTTTAAAGTCTTTCAGAGGCAGATTTTCTTCAGTGACTTCTAGTATACTTAGATGATGCTTAAAGAAAAAGTGTTGGGTAAGCTTTAAGCTTTCGAGTGCTTTCTGAGATAACTTTATGGGTGATGGCATCAAGCCTTAGAGATCAATTAGAAAAGGTTCCTTAAAGCTTTAAGCTTTGAAGCACTTGCTGAGTTACGGAAGCAGTAAACATTATGTGTGTGATTTTTCTTTGGATTTAATTTTCCTTTTGAAGGCGAATTTCATATTACCGTTATTGGTCGATATCGTTATTAAATAAATTTGAAAGCTTTCACTAAAGCTTAAGCTACTTTGTGTAAATTTTAGAAACTTTGAAATAGTCGATCTCCCGATCATCACAAGTAACACACAAAACGGAGCGCTGTGTCAGGCGGCTTAAGCGCTTTTTCACATTTCCACTTAATATTACCTACATACGAGTATATGCATGCATATATTCAAATATGTATGTATATATAATACATGTATTAGTTGTTTAGCAATGCAAGCAAGCAAATATTTATCTTCCAATCAAGTAACCTTCATATTATCCATTTATCAATGTGTGTGTGTGTTTACAATGTCAATCGTTCATCACTTTCAGCTTTCAGCTTTGTTCTTACTATATTGGCATGTAAATGTTGTGTGTAGATATGTTTGTATATATGGTTCGGATATTTGGTTATGCGCCAAATGGCAAATACAAAACAGAAGATTGTGCTGAGCCGACAAACCGCAACTGGGCGCACATCAATTAGTGCACTAAAGTCAACAACGAGCTTTGGCTGGCTTTTGTACTCGTATGCATGTACCTGCCACCATGTGGCATATAAATATTGTTAATACCCGTGTACATACAAACAAGCAAACATGTCGTGCATTTGTGCAATTTAAAAGCATATGTGCATCTAACGGTTGCTTTGACGGACAGTCAATCACTGGAATTAGTTGCAACGACGACGGCCGTTAAGCAAATGTTTAAGCAGATAGACGGGGGCGAGGTAAGTCATCTCTATAATGAGTATATGGCGAAGGTTACATGAAAATTGTTGTGAAAGTGAATGTGACTGTAAATTAAGTGAAATTCTAAGATCCAGTTGGTTTTTAGAATTTTTTTTTTATGATATATCCAAACAACTGTATAATTGAGGTAGATTCGTGATATTCTCATGCTTCAAGAAACTCTCTTCATTTTTAGTTTCGCAATTTGATTAGCAATACTTTTTTCCTGATCAATTTTGAATATTATGCTTTTTCTGGAAAAATTACTCGCTAAGTGTTGTTTACTTCGCAAAAGGTAAATAAAAGGGTCATTGACCTTAGAAAGAGTTATTGCATTGGCCAAAGGTAAACAAAAAAGTCGTTGACCTCGGGTTTTTGTCATGGCTAAATGTAAACAAAACGGTAATTGAAATAAGCAAAAATTTATTGACCTGAGGAAGGATTGCTACTTGGCTAAAAATAAATGAAAAGGTCAATGACTTTTAAAAGATTTATTTATCTCAGGAAGGATTGCTACTTGGCTAAAGGTAAACCTCAGCAAAGATTTTCGATCCCAAGTAGGGTTGTTGAATTGACTAAATGTAAGCAAAAAAGGTCATTGAGTTGGCTAAAGTTAAGCAAAAGTGTCATTGGCCGCGGGTTGTTGACTTGGCTGGAGGTAAACAAATCGCTCGTTGAGTTAGCTAAAGGTAAGCAAAAATATTATTGATTCCCAAAAGGGTTTTTGACTTAGCTTAAGTCAACAAAAGGGTTACTACCCTCACCTCAGGTAAAAAAAAGATCATTGACCTCATCGAAGGTTATTGACCTCAGAAAGGGTTGTTGTGTACTTAGAGAAAAGTAAACAAAAATGTCAAAAACCTCAGCAAAGGTTTTTGACCACAGGGTTTATGATTTGGCTAAAGTTAAACAAATAGATCATCGACTTCACGTCGCTAATGGATATTGATTCACGAAAGGTTTTTGGCAAAGGTAAAGAAGAGAGCATTGGGTTGTTGGTCTCACTAAAGGCGAAAGGTTCTCTAATGTTTGGAACTTTATTTTAAAAGAAGTAGGAAACGTAAGTCTGGAGGTAGAATTCATGGACATTGCATTACTGATTTAGCTTAAGCCAAAAATCGAATCGATATTAATAGCGCACATCTTTGCGGAAATTGATCGTTGGATTTTCAAAAGCCTTTACTATAAAGTTCTATATGAAATGGGTACAGAAGCCACAATTTTCCAAACCAAAATTATATACCAAAGAATAATTGCTGTAAGATACAGAATCGCTAAAATGACTTCATCACAACAGTTAAGTTGACAGACTGATTGATTAACAACAGTCTATATTGTCAAAACAGACAACTTTCGGCACAGAACACGCTGTCATTTATATTCAAAAAATCAACTAAAAAATTTACGACTTTTTTGTAAGTCAGTAAAGGTACTATACTATTTAATACACAAACGACACCAAAGAATTATTTCGATATATAAGAACAACATCTGTTTCAGGTGCATTCATACATTTATGACCTAATTCGTGTGACATACTCACTTAAAAGTAGATATTTTTTTGTCAGTCTGAATTAATAACATTTACATTACTCAGCACTAATGATGCTTAACGGTGTCAAAAGCAAAGCTTTGTTGTTTCAGCTTCACCTGCATTGACACGGTGATGCCATCCACACAAGCGCTTCGTTTGCTGCCGAGCCGTTTACGTAGAATGCGATCATTTTAGTATTTTCGAATGAGAATATGAGAAAAAGTGTAATGCGATCATCGGTGACAATTCAGCAGTGACACTGACACAAATTTCTTGCACGATAAATTTTCATATTTGTTTTTTTACATGGTGGTGATGAATATGAAATCAAGTTTTTAATTGTTTTTTTTTTGTTTTGGAAGATTGGTGGACTTTAATGTATTTTAAAAAAAAATATATTATTTTTGAGTTATTAGATAGAAAATAATAATTTTTTAATTATAAAAAATAAACAATACAAATTTTTCTTCTTTTTAAATTAATTAAAAATTTTACTTGAAAAATTTAAATTTAAAAAAAATAATAATTAAAATAAAAAATATTATTTTTTAAATCCTAATATTTTAAAAACAAAAAATATTTTATAAAAATTATAAAATATATTAAAAATTTGCGTAAATTTAAAAATATATATTTTTTAGTTTTTAGGCATAAACTATAATTTTTTAGTTATAAAAAATAAATAATAAAACATATTTTACTTAAAAAAAAATTAAATTAAAAAACAAATACATAATAGTAATAGAAATTTAAAAATTAAATTTTTTAAAATCCTGAAATTTTTTTAAATTAGAAAAAAAGTGTTTTTAAAAACTTTATAAAAAACAACATAATATATTTTTTTTAACATTTAATTTAAAAAAGTTTGAGTTTTTGAGTTTTTAGGAAGAAAACTATAATTTGTTAATTATAAAAAATAAATAATAAAAAAATTATATTTAAAAAAACTAAATTAAAAAATAATAATAATGAAAATTAATAAAAAATAATTTTTATGAACTTTATAAAATAAAATTATATATTTGTTTCTTTAGTATGTATTTTAAAAAAGCTAAATTATTTGAGATTTTAATAGGAAAATTATAATTTTTGGTTTTATGAGCTACGTTTAACGTTTAAATAATTTTCAGTCGAAGAAATTTTCTTTTATTAAAAAAAAAAATTTAATATAAATGAAAAAAATATTTTATTTAATTTGAAAACTATTTTGTAAAAATTTTCAAAAATGATTTCCGGAATAAAAAATATACAAATGTTATAAATAATTAATAAATAAATACATAATATTTTTTTTAAATTTTGGGAAAAAATTAATTTTGAGCTTAAAAAAGTTTTAATGATTTTCAACAAAAAATTTTAGTTATTGAAAAAAAAAAATTAATTAAAAAATATATAACTTTTAAACTAACTTAAAATTTTTCACAAGTTAAAAAAAGTTTTAGAAATTTGTAAAAAAAAAAAATATTTAAATAATCGATTTTTAAAAATCGATCTTCAGTAGTCGAAGTGGATTAAGAATCGGTTCTTGACATTCGAAAAATCGATTATTTTACGAGAAAACACGATTCTCGAGTAGAACCGGAATCGATTAAAACCTCCGCACAATAACCACCACAAAAAAAAATGATTTTTTTTCCATGTAATTTATATGGAAAACAGAAAATTTGAAATAGCCACCTCTTAATATTAATACTAAGAGCTCATCTTTTGAGTGACTTTTTTTTACACATTTTCGAAAGTTTTAAGCTTGTTTTTCAGTTGAAAAAAAAAAGGTTGCCTCAGAATGACACACCTTAATATGTATGTATATATTTTTTTGATTTATTAGAAAAAAATTTATAGCTTTTAAAAGTTGAAAAAGGGTTCAATCAAAAAAAAGTTTAGTTATCAAATTTAAAAAAAAAAATTAAATTAATAAAAATAAATATTTTTTAAAAATCAAAATATTTTTTAACTTAAAAAAATTTTATATAAATTTATTTAATTAATTTTAAAATACTTTTTTTTATTAGTTTTTTTTAATTTTATGAATTTTGTTTAATTTTATTATTATTATTTTTTTTATTTTATTTTATGTTTTTTTTTATTTTTATTAAATTTTTTTATTATGCTTGGCTAGAGGCAACCATTTTTTTCGATATTCCATTTATGCACCGAAAATTTCATATTCCAATAATTACATACACAAATTTTAATACTTTCGCATTGTTGTTGTACACATATTCCTATTCAAATTTTACAAACACATGTAATTACTACAACGTGGGTGCCACCTAAATCAATAAACATTTAGTGACCACAGTGATTACAAACCCACCTACAGTACTGGGAACCGGCATGTGGAAACCTACATTGCATTCACTTACACATACATATACATACATGCATTTGCATATATAATATATAGAGTGCGCAGTACGTCTGTAAGTTGTGCTTCAGCCGATATGCCACTGTGCGCTGTGTTGATGTAATTTGTGTGCTGCATTATTGCATTAGCGTCTAATTCAATTGCGTTCTACGGCATAATTGCTTGTTGCAACAATATATGTATGTTAAAGCATATGTTGGTATATACATATATACGGGGAGTATATTGAATTAGGAAATAAATATTTGTTGTTAGCGGCAGTGAATTTTCGTGCGAGTAATAATGGTCGCTAGTTACTGAAATTAAGTCACTTTTGAAGTTTTCATATTTTTGAGGTTGAAAATGCTCGTTAAAAACGAAAATATTATTTTGGACATGAATTGCATAAGCTGTGAGATGCCACATTAGAGTAAGTTAAATTTTTGAGATACATGCCTGAAATTTTGGCTACATTTCTTGCTTCACAAGAAGTCACATATTTGTTGAAACCGCCATTATCGCACTACTATAGAATATACATATGTAGCTGCCATACAAACCGAATGCTCAAAATTAAATAATTGTATAGAAAACTTTTTTATTTGATAAGCTAACTTCATGAAATTTGGCATGGGTTATTGCTAAAGATAACGGTATAATTTCTGAACATATTATATAGATCGGACCACTATAGCATATAGCTGCCATACAAACTGATCAATTTAAATAAAGTCCTTGTATGAGAAACTTTTTTATTTGACAAGATATCGCCACAAAATTCGGCATGAATTATTGGTCAAGCTAACGGTACCATTTGCAAAAATATTGTTCAGATCGAACCACTATAGCATATAGTTGCCATACAAACAGATCAATTTAAATAAAGTCCTTGTATGAGAAACTTTTTTATTTGACAAGATATCGTCACGAAATTTGGCAAGAATTATTGGTCAAGCTAACGGTACGATTTGCAAAAATATTGTTCAGAACAAACAACTATAGCATATAGCTGTCGTGCAAACTGTGCGCTAAAGCTGGAGATAAATAACTTTTTATAGACGTTTAGGCTATAAGATATGCACCGGTTATAGATATTATGATTTCAGTTCAAACGAAGTTTATATTTTCGTGTTCTTATTGTTGTTTTTTTTATATTTACTCCTGAAAATCCCGTGAACTTTACATGTGCTTGCAACTCTTATTCGAACTTTTTGACTGCTTTCATTAGCATTTCAAGCACCGCACACTTGCTCTTTGTGAGTGATATATGTACCTACTATATACGTATATACGGTATATTCCGTCTGCATAAAACTTCTTCCCTGCTGAAAAGCTGTGTGTACTTTTAGCTGATTTTACTTTTATTATATAATTTTTTGCGGTTTTTTTCTAACACGCTGACGACTTGTGAGTTTTATCACACCAAACTTCCGGCTTCATTCATTCAGCGATATGAGTACATCTAAGCACGTTTAGTACATATTATATATATTATATACTAATGACAAGCACCACGTATTTGTATAGTACTACGCTTGCCAATCTACATGCAAAGCGTTCAAGTTATACTTTGCTCAATAATAAAGCGGTTGAGAGTCATATATTTGCGAGTAAAGCGTCTGTAGCCGGCAATGTAATGGATTCGCGATGCTCATTTGGTAAATCGATAGTTCAAATCTTGACTGATGCTAAGCTTCAAACTATTAAAAATAATACCCGTCAACAATCTGTACACAATCCTGATCTATCGAGTTTTTTTGCCAGAAAAGAAAATTATTCACATAACTCATTAGTGGTTCAAAGGTTCTAAAGAATTTTAATGCAGCTTTATACTATCAGTGCAACTCTACTAAACATCTGGCTAAAAACATCTTCTATTTATTTATTAAAACTATAAAAGTCATTCACTCAAACCTTCGCTTTCGCATAATGCAACATTGTTTCAATTCGCTAATATGATTTTTTCACATGCGACGCGCTACACTTGCTTCCAAAAAGCAGCTTGCACGTTACTGATATGTTTTTTCTCACAACCTCTACATGTGTGCTATAGCCGTACGGCTTGCCGATTATCGGCTGTTGACAGCCGGCTGCCGGTGTCTCCGCAAAATAAATGCTCAAAGCAAGTGGCAAGTTGCTTTTTCTAAAGTTCTATGAGATTTCCGGCTTGTGATTTTTTTGTATTATTTGTTTTATTTATCACTCTCGATTTGGATTTGTATGTGTAAGTTTTCATTTATATCAAAGAAGGCATACAGTAACAGGCTGCTTGGAAATGAGTGCCCTGTAGGAAAAACTATACGTTTCATTGTTATATATAAGCGAAGTTTTTGAGATATTGATCTGAAATTTTGCAAGCGCACTTTTCTTTTCAATATACTAATCATTTGGCGAAACCAGACTTCTATAACATATAGCTGCCATACAAACTGAACGATCAAAATCAAGTCTTTGCATGGAAAACTTTTTTAATTGACTAGATATCTTCACGAAATTTGGCATATATAATTATTTCAGACATTCCTATAATATCTGAAGATTTCGAGCTGATCGGATCACTATAACATATAGCTGCCATACAAACTGAACAATCAAAATCAAGTCTTTGTATGGAAAACTTTTTTAATTGACTAGATATCTTCACGAAATTTGGCATGTATGATTATTTCAGATATCTTAATAATATTCAAGGAGTTTGATCTGATCAGATAACTATAGCATATTGCTGCCATACAAACTGAACGATCAAAATCAAGTTTTTGTATGGAAACCTTTTCCGATTGATGAGATATTTTCACAAAAGTTGGCATGAAATATTTGCTCAGAGTAGCACTGTAGTCTGTCATAATTTTGTTCATATCGGCTCACTATAGCACAATCTATCTCACAACAATTATTCAAAATTGCAACATAACTGCTAGTATTAGCTTAAACACTTTCTATTTGTCCGATTTTCAACTAAATTACACAATCTTAACTGCTTCTAGTCACACGTGATCAATCAACTTATGTTTAGCCTCCAAAATTAATCTTTGAGTTACTTTGCTGAAAATTACGCTAAATGCAATTACGCTGTTTAGCCTTCTAAGCACTTTTTCTGTGCAAATTTTTCCTACAAACCACTTTTCTATACTTTGCGCATAGCGGCACATACCTAACGCAAGCATATGTGCGCGCTACTAGTCTCACTTTCTGCACCCATGGGCCCATGACTTGCACTTGACATTGACATTGAATGTCGTTTGTCGAGCACTTCTGCTGCTGTCAAGCGAGTTCACTCACTGCTGCTGACATTGGGTGATGTTGCTTGACTGCGATTTTTTGCTGCTTTTCGTGGTGACAATGATTTTTTGCACAGAAACACACACACATATCAATAAATAAGTATGTAGATCTTTTACATGCGGAGAAATAAAAAGGCCTAAAGCATTGTTTGTACTTATAAGTACTTTTGTTAGTGGAAGCTTTGGAACTGTGTTTTTGTTGGCGGTGTATTTTTTGTGACATTTGATACGGGTGTTGAAACACAGCGAAACTACAATGGGTACGAATAATACATACTTGTTATTTATCCTCTACGGTTTTATATTGAAAATGATCTCTGGTACTTTTCGGTAAGGTTTCCTATAACAAAAATGATTTTTAATACTTTTGAACATGGGGTGCTTTGGGGTTATATTTTGTATATATAACATTATGTTTGGATAAGAGATCCTATAGCGCCTTATACAGAACGTGATCGTTGGTATTTGTAGGTAAGATATTTTATAGAGTCCTATGAAGAACTTGGTACTTCTGAATAAGCGGTCGTATAGGCTCTTAGATAGAACAGAATTTTTGGTACTTCTGGATAAGAGGTCCTTTAGGTTTCTATATAGACACGATCATTGATATTTTTGGATAAAAGATTCTATAGGGTTCTATATCCCAAATAATATTTGGTACTTTTCAATAACAGTCTCAATAGGGTCTTATATGGAACATCAATTTTGATGTTTTTCGATATAAGATCTTTTCGAAAATTTTCTTTGGTGCTTTTGGATAAGGATTAGAGGCCTAGAGGCCTTTGGTGCTTTTGACAAATATAGGCAATATAAACGAAAAGTAGTTCGAAGTCTATGCTCCCAATATTCATTTCCTATATAATATATATAAAAAAAAAATTACTACTGTGGATAAGAGCAATATTTTAGCTTTGGTAAAAAAAATCTTAGCATTCGGAAGATTAGTGAAAGAGTTGGATTCAATAAGTCTGCCGTCTGGGATTTTTAGAAAAAATTTCAAAGCAGTGTTTCTCTGAGTAGAAAACCAGGCTCAGGAGCAGCAAGAAAAACATCTTTTAGGGAGGATCGGCAAATAGAACGCATTAGCCTAAATGATCGATTCAAAACTGCTGAAGACACTAGGAGATCATAAAAGATCTTGGAACCTATGTCACTGCTGGAACTGAATTGAATAGGCTTCGAAATGCTGGTTTGAATGTTCGAAGATCCGCCACTTTTGATTAAAAAAATTCCTCAACAACGCCTCCGGTGGGCAATAAAGCACCAAAACGGAATAGAAGTTGATTGAGAGAATGGAATCTTCTCTGACGAGCCTAAGTTTGAGCGCTTTGGCGAAGAGTGCATACGAAGAACGGTTAAGGAAGGATGCAGCCGAAAGGTTTAGGGATGCCTTTCTTACCATGGATTTGAAAGACTGGCTCTAATAGATGGAACAGTAAATGCAAGTGAGTACCAACAAATACTGCGCCGTGTGATCGTGCCGAAATATAAGGTTTACATTTTTTCATGCCTGTAGCTTACGAAAATTATTTCATAATATTATTTGTAAGTTATTTAATTTTTTCTGCGTAAAATATTTGTTCTCGCAAAATGGAATTTTGACGTTAGAATGGAAGGATAGTATTTACGTGGCATGATTTCATTGACTAAATTAATATCATAATTTTGTTCCAACAAATAATCTTCACTTTCTTTACAACCTAGAGAAATTTAATCTTGTGAAAGGTGTTAAAACGAAAATAGAAATATTCTTCTATATTCCTTACCAAGCTACGCGCACGATTATCCACTTTTGCCGTTGTCAATATTTTGCATTTTTCTTCAACCATGTAAATATTGAAATATTTTAGAAATTGCTTATCTTCTGCACTATATCAATAAATTCTCTTTGGAATATGAAAAAAAAACGAAAAACAATGCATCACCTTCAAAGGTTCCGGCGATAAAGGAATTGCCAATGGTTGGCATGCCAGGGCGTATGAGTAATGCAAAAGGATATATGGCAGAGTGGGTGTGTACAAAGTGGAAAAGATAAAAGAAGAAGAAATTGCCATACATGCTTATATGTATTAGAGCTCACCATTGCAATAACAAAAACAACAAATAACTTCACATGCGCTAAAACAATGCGCTACAACAACAAGTTTATTTGATGCAAGGCAAATATGTAAAAGTAGAGAAAAGTAGTGCATGGCTCTGTGTGTTGTAAACAGAAATTCTTTACTTTATAAGTGTCTGTGTGTGCATAAAGGAGCTGTTATGTGAGTGCAAGTGCGTATTGGCAAATTGAACAGTACAGACGCAGGTGATTCCAAACGAAGGCAGCGTATATGCTATTGGCATGTACACACATTTTTGTAGTTGTATATGTGTACATATTTTTTGTAGTTGTATATGTGTTTGTTTGTGTGTTGGTAGTTGTAGGTCAAAGGGAAATGCAATTTATTTGCAGCGTGGTATGCCGAAGACGCATAAGTATGTGGCAGTTTACGCACACAGGCGAACATTGCTTTGTTGCATAATTGCAAATACAGCATCATGTGCCAGTATGTATGTACTCGTATGTGACCCATTATTTATATTTGCGCTAGTAATTGTGGTAGTTGAGTGACAAACAAAACGAATTGTTGGCTATACAAAATTTGAATTTTCGCTTAAAGTTATGCCGATACAGTAATGCGAGTACATGTATACATACTTAGACCTAATAGAGATAGTATAGACGTACATACGTAAATAGCATAGATATAGGTCCTATATATAAAGTGCGAGACAGCCTTTGGCGTTTTTCTAGCAACGTTGTTCTAATAAGAACAGCCTTTAAGCAGCATTAATATGACTTAATAAGACATTTTTATTGGTCTGTTTGTATGGCAGCACTATGCTATAGTGATCCGATCTGAACCAAATATCCAGAGAATATAGTGTTGCTTTAGAAAATAAGCTGTGCGAATTTTCGTGACGAAATCTTGTGTCAAATAAAAATGTTTTCCCTACAAGAACTTGATTTTGATCGGTCAGTTTGTTTAGCAGCTATATGCTATAGTAGTCCGATCTGAACAATTTCTTCAGAGATTTTAAAGTTGGCTTCCTAAACAATCTGGGACGAATTTTGTGAAGATATCTTGCCAAATAAAACGGGTTTCCATACAAGAACTTGATTCTGATTGACCAATTTGTATGGCAGCTAGATGCTATAGTAGTCCGATCTAAACAATTTCTTCAGAGATTGTATGGTTAGTATGCAAAATAATCTATACCAAATTTTGTGAAGATATCTTGTCAAATAAAAATGTTTTTTCTACAAGAACTTGATTTTGATCAACAAGTTTATATGACAGCTATATGCTATAGTAGTCCGATCTAAATAATTTCTTCAGGGATTTTAAAGTTGGATTCCAGAATAATCTGTGTCAAATTTCGTAAAGATATCTTGCCAAATAAAGGAGATTTCCATACAAGAACTTAATTTTGATCAATCAGTTTATATGACAGCTATATGCTATAGTAGTCCGATCTAGACACTTTCTTCAGAGATTGTATGGTTGGTTTGCAGAATAGTCTGTGTCAAATTTCGTGATGATATCTTGCCAAATAAAAAAGTTTTCAGTACAAGGACTTTATTTTTGCGGTTGGCTTGTATGGCACTTATACCCTATAGTGGACTGAACTGAATATTTTGTGCGCAGGTGCTAGCGTTTTCTCTAGCAATAATCTGTGCCAAATTTCATGAAGATATTTTGACAAATAAGAAAGTTTTTCATATAAGGACTTGATTCCGCCCGTATAGTTTATATGGCAGCTTTACGCTATATTGACCCGATTAGAACGATTTCTTCGCAAATTTTACTATGGTCTTAGATAATTATACATGCCAAATTTCATGAAGATATTTTGACAAAAACGAAAGTTTTCCATATAAGGACAGCTCAGCTCTCGAACTCGCTCAAATATATACAACATTTTCCTAACATATATAATTCCAATCGTTTCTTACAAAAAAATTGAAAACACATAAATTTTTGTTATTTTTAAGTTCGTCATTTTCTGCGATTATTCTTTAAAATTCATCATTATGTGGATTCATGCCGAAACCTCTTTTCTTATTCCACTCTGTCAAACCTTTGGGTCCTAATTCACTTCCACAACAAATAATTTGCAGTAATTCAAATATTTTACTGTCTTCACCAATTTTCGCTGCTAGAATTCCAAAAGTACATATATATGTATAACTGCACATGTATATACTTCTGTATAGCATCATTTACTTATTTGCATGCATTTCTGCATGAATGTCTGCCTCAACTTGCGATCGCACCTTACGTAATCATGCACATTGCTGACAAATTTATTCACTTACACAAATTGTTTATTTGATTGTTCACACAAATTATATAAGTAAATAAGCTGGCTAACAATGTACACATATATATATATACATGCATATTTGCACAATTATGCGTTTGCTCCGACAAGCGAAGTGTGCATGCCATTCATCTCGTAGAATGTTGCATATGGCAAATTGCAATGTAGTTGCGCTCCTGCACTCCTACCTCACTTCCTCACTCTCTCTCTATCTCTCTCTATCATCAAGTTATTCCACTTTTGAAATGTCATACCAATTTGCTACAGCGCTTTACATATCTATTCGCCACGTCTGTTGTGGGAAATGGTTACGTTAACTAGAAAATTGGATTCACGCCATTGTATGTGTGCTCACCATTCAAATGCATACATATAAGTATATGTACGTATGTGTGTGTGGCTATGCATGACGAAGTTCAGTACGCAGCAATAATTCCGCAGATCAATTGAAAATTGCCGAAATTCACTTGTAGTCCCTAAATGTTTGTACTTGGCATGTAATCGATTCGTGTATTTTGCAAGGGCATGCGGCTTTGAGTGAAAATATTTTGCATGTGCGTATGTGTATGTACAAGTATGTAAATATTATAGTTACGTTATAACATCATTGTGCGAAAATTTTAGCTCTAAACTGGCAGCGAAGCCACATAAGATTGTGTAAGTTATAGTTTATTTATGGTAGTCTTTAGAGCATGAAATCAAGTTTGGAAAAAAGGGTTGAAAGTCAGAAGAAGAAGTCTATATTTCTAACACATTATTGGTGGAACATTGAAGGGTTTACGAAATTTTAGAAAAAAAAAAAAATAATCTAATTCTAGCACAATTTCTTGGAAAAATTTGTGCCGAAATTTTCTTTTAATTTTAATATCGGTTTTCGTATGACAGGTTCAAGTCTCTGCTAACTGAAATCCAGGAGAAATAGTGTATATTTATATACAGCATAAAATTCATGGTAAACACTCAAAGCGAGCCTCAAATGATGTGCAATAAAACTTAAGAAAATACAATTCTAAGGCACTTTCTTAGAAAAATCCGCGCTGATTTTTTATTCGTCTTAAAATCACTTCCAATATGGTAGGCTCAATCACTGCTAATTGAAATTGAAGAGAAATAACGTATATTTGTATATGTTATATATATTAGTGGTGAATTAAAATAAAAAAAAATAATAATAGTCCAAGTGAACTTTCCTAGAAAAATCCGTACAGAATTTTTTTTTGTGAGTTTGCAATAGTTCTTAGTATGACAGGTTCAAGTCTCTACTAATTGAAATTCAAGAAAAATAGTGTATATTTGTATACATCATGCAAATTAACGGTAAATTGTAAAGAAATATATATTATCTAGCGAACGTTCGTAGAAAAATCCGTGCTGAAAATTTTATTTTTTTTTTAGTTTTTTTAAAATCGCTTTCAATATGGTGGGTTCAAAACTCTGCTAATTGAAATCTAGGAAAAAGAGTGTATATTTGTATACAGTCTACAAACTAATGGAGATTTCAAAAAAAAAAAAATAATAATAATAATCCTAGCGAACTTTCCTAGAAAAATGCTTGCTGATATTTTTTTTGTCATTTTTAAATCGTTTTTAGTATGACAGGTGCAAGTCTCTGCTAATTGAGTATGTTATCTGTTAGCTGTTTCTCTACTGCTTGCTTCAAATAACATATGCAGTTTAAAGTTTTCACGTATATATAAAAAGTTGTGTAGAAATAGCAACAGATTTTTATCGATTCGATTTGCGTGCGAAAAATATATGTATGGTCCGGTTCTCACAAAAAATCGTAGAAAATTTCTTTAGAAAAACATTTAATGGCTTTATTTAGTGATTTATCAAAGCTTTCGGCATCTCATGGCAAGGTCAATGTGTACTGATATTGCAATTTGCAGGATACTTTACTAACCTATAACACTAACAGTAGTTCTAACGAAGTAACAGTGGTTATAATGAAGTAATGTAGTCACAATAACTAAGTTCCAGCTGAGGTCGAAACCAAAAGTTCGAGCTTTTTTTTTTTTTTAATATAAGTTTGTGTCTATGGAATGAAAACGAGCAAAAAATATTAAATTAAAAAAGGATAAAAAAAATTATAAATATATTAGCTGCTTCGCTCTGTAGTCTTAAAGGTGTTTAATTTGATATCTCTAGTTCTTGAGAAGAGTTGATCTTTCAAAATCAAGTCCTTCTATGGAAAACTTTTTATTTTACAAGATATATTCACCAAATAAGGTATATATTATTTCCTAAGAAAAAGCTACAATTTACAAGTATATTATTCAGATCGAACTACTATATCGCATAGCCATCGTACAAACTGACTGATCAAAATCGAGTCTTCATGAGCTATTTTTACCAAATTTGGCATAGACTATTGTCAAAGACAACGCCACATTTTCCAAATATATTGTGTAGATAGGACCACTATAGCATAACATATAAACTAACCGATCAAAATCAAGTCCTCGTACAGAAAGATTTTTTATTTGATAAGATATCTTTACCAGATTTTGCACAGATTACGTTCATAAGTAATGCCAAAATCTCCGCTTATATTGTTCAGATCGAAGAACTATAGCATATAGCCATCATACAAACTGACCGATCAAAATCAACTTCTTCTATGCAAAACTTTTTTCTTTGCCAAAATATATTCATCAAATTCTGTGGAGATTATTTGCTAAGCTAACGCTATAATTTTCAAATATATTCTTCAGATTGGACCACTATAGCATATGGCTGCCATACAAACTAACCGCTCCAACTCAGGATAAGCAACTTTTTATATATTTTTATGCTACAAAAAATGCACCTGCGAAGTGTTTTATATTTCTGATTAATTTTTTTTTTCATATTAGTATATTGTTATTGTTGTAACAAATAAAATATGTACGAAAAAAAAGTATGCCCTGTTCCAGCCGTTCCAACACTCTCTGAAACTTTTTAAATTTTTCTGTTACTTTTTCACTCAACAAAAAACATTGCTTTACAATCACCCTGTATCGACGTAACTACAAAATTTTTTGCTTGCATATTTTGTAAGTGGCGCCACATAATTTACACGTTGCGGCGCTCACACGTTTTTACGACGCGCCGGTATTCCTATTCACATTTGTTCGTTAAATGTTTAAAATCACAGTCTATGTATGGCATACACAATAACAACAAGAACAACAACAACATAAAAATAACAAAAATATTGTTATATGTCAAAATTATGGTTATTATTATATTCATTTTGCACAGTTAAAGCTATTTCGCTTGTTGTTGTTGTATTACCAGTGCTGTCAACTCGAATCCGTCAATTTAAGCATTTACGAATGGCTATCATTAATGTTTATTATTGCCTTTGTTGGCTTAAGCACATAGTTATTTTTGGTGTTTTTGTTATTGTTATTGTAGTTCAAGTTTTTTTTGTTGTATTTTAGGTTTTTGTTGTTTTAATTTTTGTTTTTTTGTCGTTTTTCTTGCTGGCAATTTCAATTGCACGTCTATTTGCTGTTGCTCTGGTCGCGTACTTTTTGTAAGCGCCTGTTGTTGTACTGTAGTTGCTTGCTTTTGTTGTTGTTGCTGTCACTGCATGGCTGTCCAAATAATAATTACCACCGCCGCATTGCGTTCGCCATGAATAATTTCACGCGACTTGTCGGACAGCGCTCGTTATAAGCCTAAATATTTACGAGCTGCCAGCAAAGTGGCGCTTTTGTTGTTGCTGGTTTACATGTGTTTTTGTTGTTGTTGAATTTTTAAGCTATTATTGTGGTATTTCTCCAAAACTCGTTTAGGCAGGTGTGTCTGTACATATTTGTATATATATATGGTTCTAGCGATTTTGTGGTCTAGAAGCTGCAGGGTTGCATTTTGACTATTTCATGATTTGGTTGATAAACCAACTACAGTTTTCTTTGCAAACTGTCTGCTCAGCACAGGAGTACAGCGAATTTCGTTTGAAATACAAGTAATTATTCTAAGGGGTCTAAAGTGAGTTCAAGTCTAGAAAAACAAGATCCCCTATTTGCTTCTTCTTCTCTATTGGATGGAACCTTGTATAGAAGTTCATGCAAGTGAGGAAAGTTCTCTGAGCGCCATTTACTTGAGAGTGACCAGAAAAGATTATTTTACATATGGCTCAAGCACCTCACAACTTCCAGTCTTAGACCAAGTAGCCTCCGACTAGCCAAAACATGAGTTTGAAGACGAGCTAAAGAAAGAAAACAAATCATCTATCGTTTTGCACCCGCCAAAAAAAAAAAAAACAAAAACAAAAACACAATGAAAGGGACACAATAGCCTCGGATTTTTGAAACATCCATTCTTATAATCATAAATTAGTTAGAACAGATATGTGCGACGATTTGTCGGCTGGAATATTCTTCAGTATCGATCTTAGCTTTTTACAAACGAGGCTAATATATTTGAGGTTGTCAGAATTCTTAAATCATTTGGGGAAGATAAGCTGTTAATATCTTATATATGTATATACATATATATTTCCCCAAAGTTCCAAGGGAAAACAGGGTCTCAGTTAATATCTCTTATCATTACAAAATTTTTTTATGACTACCATTATTATCTATGGGTCAAAAATTTATTAATCCGATTTTCACAGCATATTTTAAGCATTAGAAAATTTTCCAAAAAGAAAACAATATTACCGAAAGAAGTTTGCTAGCAGACATCTTCTTCTACACACAGTCTTTCGATCACTGATGTTCAGAAAGCTGTAAATTTCCACTCAATATCTCAAAACTCAACTCAACATCCTCAAAGTATATAAATTTTATCGTATCAAGGGTTTATATTGATTCCCCTGATATTCAGTGCTGGCTTAGTCTCAATATAAAACCCATAATTATTAATAGATACTTAAATATCCGTAGATAGCTATAATCCTGTTCTGGCTTTGAACCCGTGGTGTAACTATAAATCTAAAGAGATACAAGCCACTACTAAAATTTGTTATAAGACTACAACTTTCCAGCTGAGGCTTTGCTACCACCCATAGAGAATATCAACTCTTCAAATAGAACTCATGCTTCTACTATTCGATAAAGTAAGAGTTCTTACTAATGAAACTACTTGATAACCAGATGTCATAGAAATATCTGAAGACATCTTCTAGGTTCAAGTAATGACACAGCTCGAAACGAGATGATGGTCGTGATGGTCTATATATTTCGAAAAACTTGTGAACTGTGGGTTAGGTGAGATAAATTATGAGCTTGATCCTAACAACAAACTCACTTGGACAGCTTAGAATGTCAATACGATGTGTCACCTAACATTACCCTATAATATGGTAGATCATAAGATCCTTACAAACCGACAAATCGCATTGAATTTACTGCTAATGAGCATTGAGAATATCACAAACGATGTAGAGATGGTTCGCCTCTGCACTTTGCGTTCTGGGTAACACTAAATGAGCTTTGTCCTCCACGACTTTTCGATTCCTGCGGAATTTTGACCTTTTTAGAGCTGTAGCTGACTGAATAATTCAACAACGTGTTCAGTGAACTTCTGTGGGGACTTCTGTTCTATGAATACCTTTGCTATAACAAAAATGCCTGAACTTAGATGTGAGAGAAGTAAGTGGTTATATATGATACGCTTGAAAATATGTTCTGGTTTCCATGTCCTCGTCATCAGGTTGGCAAGATAATCGAATCTGGGTCTTAGTCGGGACGAAAAGTTTTCGTCAGTTGACTCTGTTTTGCGTCACATTTCGTCAGTTCTGTGTACACTTGTAACCTTACTCTAAGGATGTATCGGCCTTTTCCACGTCGTTTAACGGGGAACTCTGAATCATACATTCTACGAGCTGGAGTATTTTCTTACATTCTGGCAACATTATCAGACATTGTAGTGTTATGCGTCGCACTTTGTTTATATCGCTGAAGAGCTCATACAGTTCACCATTTCATCGTATCCGGTAGTCTCCTTTGTTCACGCGTAGTGGACCAAAAATCCGGAGAACTTTCTACACGAATGTTTCCAAAAGACTATTTATCACAGCTTATAATCGCTCAAGATTTGGCACCATACAGCAGGTCGGGTTTTATGAGTGAGTTATCTGATGTAAATGGACAATCTGAGTAGCTACCACAAACCATTTACATCCTGATCTCCTTGTATTCATATTTCAACAACAAATATTCAGGTCTCCTTGTGTTCATATTTCAAGCAAAAATATTTTGAGCTCAAATATTAGAGTTTCTTTAACACCAAATCCATAAACCCTGTAAATATATGTATGCACTGAAATATCACCAGCTGTCGGTCCTCACACACATGGCGCTCGTTCAAATTGTTAACAATTGTCATTACGAATATTATCTGTGATCATAGCAAAGTCAAATTGTCATTCGTTTTTCAGCCACCGTTCGTTTACCGGTCATTTAGTGCGTTGGTTTGTTTGTTTTTTTTTTTTTCGTCAGCACAGAGGTTGACCAGTCACCGGCTGTTTGCTTGAACAGTGTATCACATTGATAATAAAAAAAAATATTAAAAACCAAATTTAAAATCCGTCCGAAGCATTAAATTGTCATTTGAGGCAAAGAATGCTGACTGCTGTTTCATTTGACATTATTGTGTCATTCCCATGGAAACATGTGTCAAATAACTCCGCTCATGACAGCAATGACTTTATAAAAAAATATTCACGTTTATCTGCGCCTATCATTTATATACTTACGTATATGTACTCGAAATATATGTACATATCTAAAGTAAATGAATTTTGTTTGAGTATTAATATTATTTTAAGCTTTGTCAGCCTTGACACTGAATAATTACGCAGGCGCGCTTGAATTCGTCGCTTAATTTAGATAACTCACACTTGTATTGCTTGAGATTACTTCTAAACCGAAACAGGTATTTTTTACTAAAAAAAATTTTAATTTCATAAATAATTGTGGTTATTAGTTTTAAAATTTTCAGTTTTGAATTCAAAGTCGCGGACAATATTTTGGAAGTTTGATTATTATAAGAAATAACTAGTTTGTTCATTGCTTAGAATAAAGTCATAATATTATTGAGGGTATTAAGTTAGGTTATGCTGGCCGGTTGTCAGAGCATATATGTATATAAGGTGCGTAGTAATATCAGATGACGGTTTAGTTCAATTTGAGCTTAAACAGTCGCCATATCAACGCGTTCTTCTACATGATTTTATACTTCCTCTAGTCTCGTGAACTGCGAAGCTCTTAGATTTCTAATTCTATACGAGTATGTGGTAGGACAATGTCATTGGAAGTGTTCCAGGCCCTATACCTGAACTTTCTGCCTGTTTCGTCGTCAATAATACCAATACGGCTTGCCCGTGCTGTCAGTAAGTTGTGACTTGTCTCTAGGCGAACAACCATCCTACAATCCTATGGAGACCGTTTGAGTCATAAGCATGCAAGTTTTTCCTCAGAGCTGTTGAAGATGATCTTGGCGATCCGGCATGTAATTAAGGCATTCCATCTCTCCTTCAGACGTATGTTAGCTATTTTGGAAGTTTGATTGTGTATCTTCTTAGTAATTTACATATTTCCTGTACTACAGCCAAAATAATGCAACTTTTGTCAGTCCGAAATTCCTTTAGGGGCAGAAATCCTAGCTTCACCATCACCAATCTGGGACCCAGAATTCATTATTGGTTAATATTCGACAGAATAGATCACATCTAGCACACAGTGAAGAAAATATAGCAGCCGTAGCAGAGAGTGTACACAAAGACCGCGGAGAGTCGATTGAGTGCCGTTCGCAGCGATTCGGACTGACGTATGAAACGATTTGGCACATTTTACGTCAAGAATTTAAATTAAAAGCGTACAAAATATAGCTTGAGCAAGAACTGAAGCCGCTTGAGCTTTCTCTGTATGGGCTCTTGAGAAGATGTTTTCGAGCCAAATTTTCTTCAGCGATGAGGCCCATTTCTGGCTTAATGGATATGTAAATAAGCAAAATTGCATTTGGGACGAAGAGCAACCTGAAGAGAAGTCCTAAGTCTATGCGGACACTCACTCTTCGCTGCAGGCCTTGTAGCAAAACATCACGCGTGTCGTTCACTAGTTACCAGTCTAAATGGTCGAAGGAGTCAACGAAAATAGGAATCAACGGATGGACCATCTGAGACACAGCTGCGGCCAAAATTTGAAAGCGATAATCTTCTAAAAATAAATGCCAAAGAAAGTTCTTTCGAATGATGCCAAATTTTCCCCACTAAATTTATAGCTGCTGTGTTGTTTCTTTAAAAAAGTAGAGAACCTCGGAATGAATCAACTTTATAAGAAGCGTGCAACAGCTATGTATTTTCATGAACACAACTGTATGTACATGTGTACATAAAAATAATTTTTCTTCGTCTAATTAGTCATTAATTTACTATAATTGTAGCCACATACATTCATATAAAAAATAAAAAAAAAAAAAAATATTTACAACCATTGCACGAGTATTTGCTTAATGTGCCCTCATTACCGTGTCATTCACACCAATTTTGGCAAACAATGAAATATTTTTATTATTGTTATTATTTTCTTTTTTCTAACACTTCATAATAAAACTTTCAGTGGGTTCACAATAAAAGCATTACAACAACAATTATGCATGTAGTCAGAAACAATGGAGAGTTAAAGTTCAGACGAAAAACGGAGTGAAATTCCAGCAAGCGTAACAATTTCGCATAAATCTTCTACGCTTGTCAAAAATTTGGACTACAGCATAATTTTGCACTTTGACACCATAGTATAATGACGTCGCTGGCAAACGGATGAGTGTGAGGTGAGCGATGAGTAATCAGTTGCATACAAAAAACAGTTATTGCCTTATAGTAGGTGTATATATATATTTCTATACATATTTTCTAAAAAAAAAAATTTATTAATTCAAAGTGAGTCATTTCGAAAAAAGAGCTACAATTTAGGACGTTGAGATGACTGTGTGGCTAATAATTTGAGTGCTGTAGTCATGTTATGAGATTGTCGGACTCGAGTAGATTAAATTGAAACGATTCAGAAAATATTGAAGAAGTTATGAGAATTAGTCTAAAATAATTTGGATTGAAAGTGATCTATTTAACTTGTTTAACGATAATGACAATCTCCTTGGTGAAAGTCTTCTAATATCTCTTAGCGATCTTTTTGGTTGAGAAACGGAGAGGCTGTCAATATCTAACGTAGGGACCGAACATAGGATATATGAATGGTAAGGAGGAGAAGAGGTGCAGTGAGTTTTTTCACGGATTGGTATAAGCTATAAAAGAGGGTTTGAAGGTTTGAGGACGCCCCGTCAAGCTTAGTTTTAGGCTACCAGACTACTAAAGTGAGATAGGCAGAAGTGACTGCTATTGAAGCAGCAGAAGATTTACTGCAGTTTTTTTTTCAAGAAAAAGTAAACTGAGCTCGCAAATTGTGCGCTCAAAGCTAGTTAAGGAGTGTCTCACGTTACTATAATATATATAGTATAGCATCAAGCTATTTCATCCTCAGACTCGCTTGAGTGCCTGGTCAAAGTGGAGTCACAGGAAGCCGCAGAGCTGATGAGCTAGCAAGCGGGAATACCTTTACACCCCTCACATTGGATTGGGAATGACTAGGATCTCCGTTGTCAGCTTGCGTCCTAGTTGGTCGGGGATCAACATCTGCGCGATTACAATGCTCTTCCTGGACTATAATATAATGTAGGAGATCTACTCAACTAGTTGCCCTTGCCAATGTTCATCTCGTTGCACTTGCAGGAATTCATACTGAAAAATTCTGATCATGTCTGCGGATTTGGGAACACCAAACTATGATTATTGTTAATGGAGGTATCAGAGGATAGAAGGAGAGGAGACTGTAGAACATCTTCTATGCGAATGCAAGATTTTGTATAGGAAAAGGATCACAATTATTGGCAGAAGGTTTCTGGTTGATGACTCGAAAGCTGTACAAATGAAACTCTTTGTGTAGATGAATTTCATCAGGTGCACATGGTGGTTCAGAGAGGATATATTGGAGTTAGGGGATTTTAGACATTGTGGTTTCACAATAGGTATCTTGGGTTAGGTAAGGTTAAGTAAGGCCAAAAATATGGTCATAAGCAAACTGTCAAAGTTTAATGAAAAAAGGTGAGGTAGAAACGTCCAGGTACTTTCTCTTCTATTAGCCGACCTCACAAATTTGGGATAGGTTCAAAGCGCTTCATCGATTTATGAGCTCTACAACGAACTGACTACACATAAACTGTTCAAATGAGATCCGTGTTTGGATCGACCTTTAAATCTAACCTAATCATTTTTATAACACACTACCATCGCTTACAATATAATAAGCAATAACACTTATATTCGATATTCAAGAATAATAATTCTGCAGTCAATTTATTACTGAAAGCAACTCGTACGCATAAAAATGAAATTATTCAGCTAATTTCATATAATTCGCAATTAAAAATGCTTCTAACGGGTCGGCAAATCAAAGCGAGTAGGCGCATAAAGCAAAGCGCGCGCCGTTCAACGCCTAGTGTGTCGCACCTACGACTTATATAAATTAAATTCAAGACATGTAATGAATACATAAATGAACTAAATGCGCATGAATGGCAAAGAGAAAAATTATTTATTTAAAAAAAAAGTTGAGGCTAATTGAATTCCGTACGCATAGAGCTGCAACCGTTACGCAAAATTGGCAAAATGAATTTCTGCCTATTTTGGTTTCGCTTTCACACGCACTTTTGGGCACGAAATTAAATTAAAGGCAGCAAGCGAATGGAATGAACAATCATAATTATATTAGTAGTTGTAGTAAATGGATTCGCACGAATTGATGGATCTATGTATGTGTGTGTGTGTGCGTAAGGGTAATAAATATATGTGTGTGCGCGTAAAATGATTGAATATTTGACATTTGCAAATTGGCGTGTGACAAAATTGAATTAGCTGTCAATGAAGAGAGTTTATGGCACTCAAGAGGCCTAATGAATTTTTTGGGGAAATGAAATTAGAAAAATTTTATTTGGTCAGCGTTACGGATTGAATATGTTTTGTTACTTTGATTTTTAAGGGTTGCAATCACCCGCTGCTTGCTGCGTTTGCTAGTTATTGTAAACGTTTTCGATACGCCACTACTCAGTTCACTAAGTTTGTGGTTAGCTCGCCTGCCTTATCAACTTTCATCTGAAACATATAGAGCTGACAACAAAGTCAAATAAAATAGAGAAGCATATGCAGTTATCTCTTTTGAATTGGTATAATCGTTGACTATAGAATTTCATCTTTATTATACCATTTAGTGCGTTTATGCCAACTGTGTGTTCGAGTCGCCAAGTATTGCAAGTGAGGTGAAGAGCTCCAATTTTATATTATTTTACTTGGCAATTTGATTTGTTGTTGGTTCGATTCTCTGTTCAGCTAGGCGGTAGTCAAGAAACCATGCTTTAAATTGCTGAGGATTATCCATAATTTTCTTCTTTTTTTTTGAACATATTTGTTAAAATTCTTAAGCTTAAGTACTACTTTAAACCACTTGAAACTAGTCATTCGAGCCCGCAAAGCACACACTACTTTTATATCCAAACAATATGCTCTGTACAATATACAAGTTTTTTTTTGAAATAAAATCAATGTAAAAGTGTTGCCACATAAATTTAATTTCGAAAATTTAACTAACGTAAAATTTTAAGAAAGAATGTAATTATATACATATATTAATATATATTATTTTTTTTTACAATACATTTTATAATTTTAATCATAGAGTTGCCGGGTTACTTTAAATTAAAAAAAAAAAATTTTAAACTAAATAATAAGTTAAATATTTGTAACAACACCCGGCTAAAAAAATTTGAAAGTTTTATAAAATTTTATTGAAGTATGACTAGTAACAGAGTTGCCACTTTTATTGAATATTTATTAAAATGTAAATAAAAAAGTTAAAAAAATTTGAAATAAACATGATATTCTTGATACTTCAGAAAATATATAGTTATGATATTGCCACATAATTTTCATTAAATATTTTTTTGTGAAAATATTTGAAAATACTTGCAGAAGGCTAGCGTTTTTAAAGATTTAAAACTTTGTTTTCTTTCAAATTTTAATGAAGTGTAACAAGTAACAGGTTTGTAAGTTGCAAAAATTATTTCTTTTTTTTAAATTTGGAGTTATAGTTTGGCTACATAATTTGTATTACAAGTTTTTTTGAAAAAAATATAAAAATACTTGCAAAAAAGTAAGTTTGAAAGTTTTATAAAACTAAAAATATTAATTTATGGTGTTGCCACATATTTTGCATAACATTTTTCTTAATTATTTGAAAATACTTGCGCAAGACTAGGAATTTTTAATGATTAAAAATTTTAGAAGTTTTCCAAAATTTTAATTAAATATAAATAGTCACAGGGTTGCCACTTTTATTAAATATTTAATAGAATGTACATAAAAAAAATTACAAAAATTTGAAACTTTATGTTCAGTTTTTTTATTGACTTTTAAAAAAATATAGAGTTATAGTGTTGCCACATTAATTGTATTAAAACATGTTTTTGCAAATAATTTGCAAATACGTGTGCAAGACTAGCAATTTTTAATGATTAAAAACATTGGGAGTATTCTAACATTTTAATGAAGTATAATAGGTAACAGGGTTGCCACTTTAATTAAATATTTAATAAAAGGTATATGAAAAAAATTACAAAAATGTGAAACTTACGTTTTTTATTGATTTTTCAAAAAATATTGAGTTATGGTGTTGCCACATGGTTTAAAATAAGTAATTTTTTTAATATAATTTGAAAATACTTGAGGATGGTTAGCAGTAAAATGCACTTTAAAGAACCACTTTGAGGCAGAAAACGTAGTGGATTTTTAATATTCATGACTTTATGGCGTTGCCACTTTAAATTTAATAGAAAAAACTGTAATATTATACTCCGCAACCTGTTGCAAGGTATATAAATTAAAAATTCTTTGAAAATTTGTGATGAGTTTTGGTTAGTAGTGAACTTTTGCTTAAAAAAAGTGGTCTTTAAAAGTTGAAAAATATGATCCAGTTATGTAATACACGATTGGAAAGTCCACTTTAAAAAATTTCTTCGAAAATTTTAATATTATTAAATGTTAATACGAAATTACCTTAAATTTCCATATTTAGAGATAGACGTTTCTTAAAAATTACCTAAAAAGCAAAAAGAGAATAATATTTAAATATACCCAGTTAACCAAAAATATTTTAATGTATTAAGTCAATATTTTAGTATTAAAAATAGAAAAAAAAACGTTAAATTCGGCTACAGCGATGACATAACTCTTCACGAGTGCATCTATTCTCAGATAAAAGGTTGTAAAGAATTTTTTCTTAAATTTGGTCGGTTAGTCTGTACGGCAGCTACATACATGCTATAGTATTCCAATCTGAACCATTTCTTCAGAGATTATACCGATATTTTAGATAATAATCCATGCCAAATTTCTTAAAGATATCTCGTCAACTAAAAAAGTTTTCAGGACAAGAAGTTAACTCCGATCGTATAGTTTGTATGACAGCAATATGATATGGTAGTCCGATATGGCAACTCCGTCATATGAGCAGTTTATTGGAGATAAAAGATCGTGTGGATAATTTCAGATCAATATTTAAAAATTAATATCTCTCGTATATGAAAACAGATGACCATGGCTAAATCGAATATAAGGTCTTCCATGTTTTCTTCTGGGTGTTGCGAACTTCGTGTCAAATCTGATATACCCAGTTTAAGGTCTAAATATAATTAATATTGTTTTAACAAAAATTCATTATTGATTAAAAATAATTTTCAAAAATATGTCTGGTTTTCTTTCACAAATTTTCCTTCTTGCCTTTAAGTTTGTGTAAACACACATATCAATATCCTCACTATTAACATTTCTTGACTCTTTAGTCCTTATTTATTGAATTAATTACCCTCATAAGCCCTTTTAAACAGTACAAAGTAAAGATCTTATCGCACTTGACCTTTCAACTGAGCTTTTTTGCAGAAATGCAACTCGTTAGTACATTACGGATTTATACTATACAAGCTTTGATTGCCAATTGACAGAGGTTGACTGGGAGAGTTGAGTTTGTTGCGTATCTCAAAGGAAGCACTGATCCAAAGCAATCGCTACTAATATTTCTTTTGGTTTGCTTATATTTATTCTCTTCACAGTTTCCTGCTGTGAACTTTAGCATTTCAATGGCCTTTTGTCACTTAGCGATAATTTATTGCGCGCACCCGCGATTGATGAAGGCGTAAGGCGCTGTAAAAATTCAAGACTCCTTGACTACCACCAACTACCGTCAGTCAGCGCTTAATGCGCTTAAGTTGCTTAGCGCGCAAAGGACCCACGACCCACTTTAAATCGGCAAAGTCACTTCGACAGCTGTTTATGCGAGGCTATCTTATTAGCTTATCTACTTGTTGAAGTAGGCGGTAAACAATTGCATTTTGTATGTCTGCAGCTTTGTAACGCTTGAAAAGGGTTGATTCAGTTATGTAAAGGGTGTTTTTTTTTGGTAAGTCATGTTTTATTCAGAAAAATGTAAAAGAAATATAATTTATTGTTGTGGTCAGAACTTAACTATATTATAAAAATAAAGGTTGGCTATTGTGTTTTAAAAATATGTTCGAGCAAGTGACTTCCGCGGCTGGCTAGAATAAGTTCTAGCTTAGAAGTCAAGTTTTCGATCACTTTCTTCAGCAATTGGCGTACGCCGATGATATGAATAGCAAATGGGTCTAGTATCGAGGGCAAGACGAACTATCTCCTGTCGTCGAGCAAACAGTCGTGGCACTCGCGACTTGGCTCCCCCGTCACTGTTGAGCTTTATAACTTGAAAGTCATAGATAATTTCGTCTATCTTGGAACCAGTAACTTTTGCCAACAGGTGCTACTTCGGACATAGTGACAATTGAGAAGTAAATCCCTTTTCGACAAACAAAGACCAAATTCTACAAGTCTCTCACCATCATGCTATATGGTGCAGAGGCACGGACGATGTTAACAACTGATGATTAGACGTTATGAGTTTTCGAGAGACAGATTCTGCGGAATATTTATAGTCCTTTGCGTATTGGCAACGGCGAATATCGCATCTGTTGGAACGATGAGCTCCACGAGATATACGAGGCAGCGGCTACATTGGCTAGGTCATGTCGTCCGAATGGACAAAAACGTTTCAGCTCTGAGAATATTTGATGCAGTACCCGCCGAGGGAAGTGAGAAAGCGGAAGACCTTCACTCCGTTGGAAAGACCAGGTGGAGAAGGACTTTACTAAACTTGGAATCTCCAATTGACGTCTAGCCGCGAAAAGGAAGAACGACTGTCCACGACTGTAAGACATCTTTGAGGATCCGCATTATCCACTAAAGTAAACGGGGGGCGAAACCGATCCATTTTTGCTCAAATTACCGACAATGTCGATCGAATATTGGATCTAAAGATGCCAACCTTTTATTAAATATTCTTCTCCTCGAAGTATTATAGTAGGCAGCCCTTAAGACTTCAAATCGTTATAGTGTTGGTAAGTGAATAATTCCTCAAAACATTGCCATGTTTTGAAGGGAATCACAAACAAAAGAAACAAACAAATATCGAAATAAAAATATAAGAAATGGTGGTTAAGCGCAAAATAGTACTTACTTACAATATATTTTGAGGAAAAAAAATCAAAAAAATTCCAGATAAAACATGGCAACTTTGTCAGCATTTCAAGTTATGAAAACCAGCACACCGAGCAAATCGCATTTATTGAGGTCAGCAGCGGTAAGGTGAGCACAATCACTGACTCCGTGCACGGTGCGCCAGTTTGGCAAGCTCTTCCGTTAGCCAAAAAGCTAAAAGCGTGAAAGTGAAGCCAGTAAGTAACGGGGAGTAATAAGCAACAGTACTACGAGTACATAAGTGGCAAAATGCACAGTGCGCGCTTCTTTTTGCGCTGCTTTGGCTTGCTTTTTTCGCATTTATGCAGTTCTTTGCATGCCAAAAGTCGACACGCGGCCGGGTCATAAATCACTTAAGCGTGTAAGTTGCCAAAAAGTCAAGGTGCTGCTTTCGTAGGATTTTTTTTTGGATTTTATGTATTTTTCTTTTCAATATTTCTTTGAGTTACTGTTATAAATGCAAAATTTGATTGTGTCATCAGTAGAGGAAGGAAGTTGTTTTTTTTTCTTTCTACTAAAGCTTAATCTATCTTTAATGTAGACCTGGTGAGCACATTGTGATAAAAAAATTTTCTACTTGGGTATTTAGGAATAACATAGAGTCTTCAGATGTTGTTAAGGCTTATGAATACTATAGTGCCGGAGAAGACTGCAAAATTTTAACTGAAACTGGGTCCGGAAATCCAGATTCCTACACACCAAAATCATTCAGATGATACTTTTAATATTTCATAAATCGAGTTTCAGAATTATGAGCTTTGATCTAGAGGGAAGTTCTAGATAGACTGGAATATTACGTCTAGTTCATTGGTGAGCGATCGAATGTCCCACAATGTGTCGTCTCAAATCTATAGTTTACAGTCAGATATGTTGGCGGAATAGTAGCTATTTATTCGCATAGCAGCTCGGCGATACTTTTGAGCTTACCTCCCATGAGTTAAAGGTTGACTAAGGAATGCCTGTCCCCCTTATGAATACCGCCAAGTCACTTTGTGATAAGTCTATTAGGGATGCAAGGGTTTAGTGGAATCGTAGTTACCCGCAAAACTGACGGGCTATGAGTGGAATGACAATGAGTCGGTGCTGCGCTCTCTTCATCGTTTTCTACTACTGGATAGTTGGGCTACACATAAACTTGGCAAGCGCTGTGCTATAATCATCATCAGTACATATGTTGTCAGGTGCTTTTGGCCTAAGGTCTCAAAAGATCCAGTGAATTATTTGCCTTTAACAAGGCTAGTCTCTCCCTAATTGTGGGTGTTCTAACAGATCAATGCCCTGGCATTCGTGCTGATATGTTGAGAATCCAGCAGTAGCAGCTATATGGAAGGAAATGAGGAAGAAACATCTTAAAAATTCAGTTATCTCAATTTAAATTGTGCCGCCTTTTCGATATCAACGCTTTAAACACTTGTGATCTCACACTTTCAGTTACCCCACTCAGCTGTTTTGCTTAGAAATTAAACGCCCAAACAGATTTGTATAGGCCTGAAGGCTTTGTCGACTTATACATTCGGATAGCTATTTTTTATGGCTTTACAAAAGACTATTCATAGTAGTCCAAAATCGATCGTCATCTTGAAAATCAGCCATCCGAACCTAAAGCATTTAATGGCTGATAAAATTAACGAAATTAGCTATGGAATTAAATAATGTAATGGAATTAAATAATGAAAGCAATTAAATTAAATTAAACACGTAAGGATGGGCTACATTCGGGTGTAACCAAAACTTTTATGTACTTAAAACTTGCAAATCAATGACCGATATTTTCTGTCAGAAGTCTCCTAAAGGTACTGGGGTCAACATATTCGATAACTAGGGAATCGAGAGGAATTTAATATTGTGTTAGATGAGGGTGGGCGTTAGAAGAATTTGCTTGGAATCGATCGAACAGGCCCCGAGATCTGTCATTTCATCTAAAAGTGGACGGTGACATGCACTTCCTTCAATTTTGTCCCCGGCTCATACCATTTCTTGTGTAAAATTGAATACCGCTGGGACATTTTTAGTAGTTGTTAACAGTACCGTTAATCGGAGAGTGGGCGGGTTTATTATCGAGTTCATTAATTTTCATAGTGATCATGATCATTTGTATATACATATACATATACATATACATATACAATATACATACATAACCCTATATCTATCTCGATTAGTTTTAGTTGATACAAATAACGGTTAGATGAACAAAATTTTTATACTCTGTAGCAACATGTTGCAAGAGTATAAAAATATGTCTTCCTAATAGATACATAATCAGACCGTTTACTATGTTTTTAATAACACAAACTGCTTTCAAAGGCAAACGAACCATTATGTTGCGGTCAGTATTGCGCACGAATCTCGCCAAAAAACTAGCGATGAGCAATTGTGGAGTTTTCATTTCAATCTCATTCTATCTACTGATCGGCAGTACATGTGTGGTAAGATTTTGAAACAAGCACTTTTTAATTTATAGATAATTTCTTTCTTTTTTTGATAGTGCAATCAGAAAATGACCGCCATTCGCGCGAAGATTTATGACCACTCGGTGGTGGAGGAATTCAACTTCACTCTTGTACCATTTCAAGGTCACTACGCAGTTAACAGTCGAGTTGTCTTTAAAATTGATATGAAAAATTTGCTTACGTTGTTGACCCTTGACTTGGCGCGTGAGGGTCAGCCCCCGTATCGTATGCTGAGTATGAAAAAAGATGCGTGCAAATTTCTCGAGGGCTCCTACAAGCATATGGCTATCGCCAACTTAGTATTAAAGAGTTTGAGTAAAATTAAAAACTTTCCAAGAAGTTGCCCGCTGAAAGCGGTAAGTGAGTTTTAGCGCATGAAAGCGTACCAATGTTTTTAAATTAAATTTCTATCGCAGTACCGGCCCATAATGCTGGATTCGTTTAAAATAAGCTGGCAGCAGTTGCCAATTTATATGCCGAATATGGACTTCAATGTGACGGCTGTGTTTTTTAAAAATGGCAAAAAGATTTCCGAACTCATCGTAAAGGGTACAACAACAGATAATTGAGTCTCATTTTGAGTAATATTTTTTTAAAATAAATTTTCAGCATTGAGCATATGTTGCTATTACAGTTACTCAGGCTTGAGAGTTTATATTTGATTGAATTTGAATGTAAATCAAATTTTAAGTTATTAAATGAGAACGAGTGGGAGTTAAAATATCGGTGTGTGTTAGAATTGTAATAGAATTAAAGTTGGCAGTTGAGTATAATCGTAAAGTGATTGGTTGATTAGCATTTAACAATGAGTTTAACTCAGAATATGAAGAAAGAAAGCCAGAAGAGTGCAGACTTGAATTAAATGGGATCGGATATTGAAATTAATTTTAAATATAGAATATTAGTTAGAGTGTAAAATTGAGTGGAATTTAAATTTGGAGTTAAAGCGCAAAAATATTTTTATATGTAGGTTGAGTATTTTGTTGAGCGCAAAATTTTTGTTTTAATGTAAACTGGAGTGTAATTTAAAAATAAATACGTGTGTCTTTCATTTTGAGTTGGATCGAAATATATTGGAGAAGCTATAAAGGTCAGCCTTCATTTAGGAGTTTAATTGAAAACATATTTTCAGGTTGAATATCTACTTGAGTATATAATTTTTGTGTTAGGGTAAACTTGAGTGTAATTTGAAAAAAAAAAAAAAAAAATTGTTTGGAGTTTTGGGTGTTGAGTATACAATTTTAATTTGAGTGTAAGCTCTAAAGCAATTTGAAAATAAATTCGTATTGAGCTCACACTGAGTTTTATACACAATTTTTGAGTGAATAGCAAGTTCAATCTCAATTTTAGAGTTAAATTGAAAAATTATATAGATTTTCAGGTTGAGTATTTTCTTGAGCATATAATTCTAGTTTGAGTGCTACTTAAAAATAAATGTGTTTAAAGTTTTGAGTTCGAAATTTATGTTGAGTATAGAAACTTAGTTTGAGTGTAAACTTGAGTGTAAAAATAAATTTTCACTGAGACTACTCTGCGTTTTATACACAATTTTAGAGTTAATAGCAAGTTCAACTACAATTTTTTAAGTTTAATTAAAAAATTATTTCGATATTCAGGTTGAGCATTTTTTCGACTATAAAAATTTAGTTTGAGTGTAAAATGGAGTTTTTAATTTGAGAAAAGTTTGAATCTGCTTGCGTATTTTTATAAGTTTCTGCTATCTGCTCGAGTATGAATTTGTATTTGAGTACACTTTGAGTGCTTCTGCTTAACAATGAAGGTTTCAAAAAAACTATTTTTGAATTTTATTTATTTATTTATATAAAAGCTGTCTGTATGCAAGATCAACAGGTATTTCATTTGAAATTTTTCATTTCTCAACAACAAACACATTTCTCCATCAGTGTGAAAATTTCGAAATGATTTTCGAATTTTTTTGGAAATTCACAACAAGCCATGTCAGCTTGTTTATTCACTTGACTTTCGTGTAAATGCGTTGGAAAGTATTTTAAAAGCATTTTCCAAATGCCATACCTCAATGAATTACGCAAATAAACAACACACATACATACACGTATACACCAAATGACGTGCAAGGCACAAATATTTTTCAATTTCATTCTTTTCCAATTTTCGAAAGAAAAAACAACAACAAATACACCATTGTTTGTTTGTTTTCCAAATGCATTTCTGCATTCGCCATCAAACGCGCTGCCAGCGCTGTCGAAGGCGGAAATGTCAATTTGAATATTTACGCTCATTGAGGCTTGTTGTTGGCGTGTGACCTTTTGTCTGGCCAAATGTATTTGAGCATTTTCAAGTGGATTTTTGCTAATTGCAAATTGAAATAACTTGAAGTGGAGAAATTTCGCACACCGCAAATGGCGGCAGCTACCCAAAAAAGAAAGAAATATAAATGAGGAAGCGGCCAGCAGCAGGCGAATTGAATGTTATGTAAATATTTACTGCACTTACTCTTGCAGCATAAGTACTGTGTGGCATAGAAGAAATTATTTGAAAATTTAACGAAAATTATTTGACACACTTGAGCAGACCGAAAACTGCTTTACCAGGCAAAGGCGGCGAAGTGCTTTTCAAACACTGGAAATTGCTTGTGACCATGAATTAAGTGGCGAGAATTAGTTTGCAGTGTGACTTAATGGAGGGAAAGTCAATGAAATTAAAAATTAAACCATATTTTAGAGGAAATTAAGTAATTATATGAATTTGCTTTAATGGCAAATTTGAAATGTTGTGAAATTATTTTAGTCATGCATTTTCGGCATTATTCATTTTAGTTTAATTTTGAGAACTGGAAATATCATTTTAAAAATTAGCATAAAAAATTAACAAAATATTTTCAAACAGTCTTTTTGAACTTAAACATTTTCACGCATACAAATATTTTTTCGGGACTGATCCCGAAACTCATTCGCTGACTTCCGTGCACGAAATTCAGAAGATATGTATATAAAAATATTAACACACTTAAAAAGTCACAAATTTTTTCGGGATTGATCCCGAAATTCAGTTCGTGACTTCTCTATATGAAAATCAATAAATCTGTTCACACATTATGTACTTTTTTTATAACTGAAAACTAACAAAAAGCCATTTGAATAAAAAAATTGGCTTTTCGGGACTGCTCCCGAAATTTATTACGTGATTTCTCTATATTAAAATTAAAGGATCTTTTCATAAGTTCTATACTTTTATAATTAATGAGGAACAAAAAAGGAATTAAATAAAAAGTAGGTTTTTCAGAACTGATCCCGAAATTCACTCCCTGGTTATTGAGTATGAAATTAAGTAGATATGTTCACAACTTATGTATTTTATATGTATTTGAAAATATTAACAAATACGAAAATAACCAAATAAGTAAAAAAAGTATGTTTTTCGGGACTGATCCCGAAATTTATTTCGTGATTGCTTTGTAAGAAAATCAGTACACTCGCTCTCAAGTTATCTATTTTTATAATTAAAAAAGTAGCAAAAAGTAATTTAAGTAAAAAAGTTTCGGGACTGATACCGAAATTCACTCCCTGGCTCTCGAGTATGAAATTAAGTAGATATGTTCGCACGTTATGGATTTTTATATGTATTTAAAAATATTAAAAAAATTAGAAAAAGCCATATACATATGTACATATGTAAGTAAAAAATAGGTTTTTCTATTAACAAATTTAAAATTTTTATATATGTAAGTAAAAATACTTATTTCGGGACTGATCCCGAAATTTATTCTGAGACTTCACTGCATGAAAGTGAATATAAATGTTCAATCATAAACTTAAATATTAGCAAAAAAGTAGATTTTTCGGGACTGATCCCGAAATTTATTTCATAACTTCTTTGCACTAAAATAAGTAAAATAGTAGTACAAATATATATTTTCTAGATTATTATTAAAAAACCAACAAAAAAAATCTTATAAAAATTAAATAAATTTTAACTTTCTTTTATATTTTTTGCTCGGGCAGAAATAATTAGCAAGATGTTCAAAAATATTGATATTGAGATATGAGTTGAAGATTCATATTTATTTTAATCACCATATAAATTTTCAACAAAAAAGTTCATGTCCCATAAATTTCATATTTTCGTGCCACGCAGTTTTCTTTTATATGAAATTTCTAAAGTTACATACATATTCGCGACAAGTTTACCGTTTTCTTGAAATTTAAGTTGAGTATAAGCTTTAGTTTCAGGCACATAGCTGGGCAGGTCTTCAGGATCCAAAGCGAAGTTACTCACAGCATATACGCTTGGTTGCTACAACGGACCAGCGAATAACAGTTATATTATTTACATTTGCATTTGGCGTTAAAAAATTCTGAACACTGACCTTCTCGAATGGACAGCTGGGATATTTATTGATGTATGCTTGAAAAGCCCTCCGTATTAAGGCATAGAGGTTTCCTCTTGTCTTCGAACTGAGAAAGTCACATACGCTCACATTACTGTTCAGGAAATGCATACGCTTGCGCTCGGCTGTACGCGTCAGATCCAGAATGAAATTGCAATAGGTGTCAGCTGGTCGTAAAATGGTGAAATTTACATTTAATTTATTTTCTGGTGTGACCTCACAATAGAAGTCAACGATCAGCGTGGAATCGTGCGCTTCACACTGTATGCCTGTGTATTTGAGCTCGAAATTGCGCTTTTAAAAGATAGTGAAATTGATGAAAAATCGGTCAGAAATAAGATAACACGGTTAGTGATCCAGCTATTGCAGAGTTTTTACTTACAGCAGCTTCCATTAAATCAAAGGATATGCAAAAAGAGAGCAAAAAAGTCCACACAGTTTTAGCGTTAGGTTCCATTTATACTATTGCTGCTTGTGGCGTTTCGTGAATAACTGCGAATTTTATATAATATTTGCAATAAATCATTTCCATAATCAGCCGTTTAAAACAATATCTACATCTATAACGATTAGTTGAACGCCAATTACTGGAATCAACATTTATTAGTCCAAAAGAAAAAAGTAAAAATATTCGAAAAATTTAAAAAAAAAAAAAAAATGACAATTATTCAATTAAAAGCTTTCTAACATTTAAATCCTGCCTCAAAAAAGTTTATTCTAGGGTGCCCCAAAATGGTAGTACCTAGAATTTCAACTGATTATATACTTAGTAAAGCTTAAAGCACACAAATTTTGCGATCGGACAAGGAGTATATTTACCATTAAAAGTTAAAGCCCAAAAAATGAGAGCTCAAGCTAACACTATTTAAGGTTAAAGATAAAATAAAAAGCTCAAGCTTTTCATGAGCTTTTCAAAAAGCTCTTAGGAGACTTTTCCGATATGTGAGTACTATTTGGACAAATTCTAATACTATTGTTTAATTTACACTAAAAATGCTGAACTACATATTTTTTTTTTTTTTGAGAAAGCTTATTTTGACGCCTAGAGAACATTAAATTTTATTTAAACTATAAAACACAAAAATATGACGGTCGGAGAAAAAGTATTTGCTATTTAAGGTTAAAGCTCAAATAAATTAGAGCTCAAGTTTTTCGTAAGCTTTTTGTACTACTATTTGGATAAATTTTAATACTATTGTAATTTTTAAGAAAGCTTAATTTGACGCCTACAGAACATTAAATTTGATTTAAACTATAAAACACAAAAATATGACGGTCGGAGAAAAAGTATTTGCTATTTAAGGTTAAAGCTCAAATAAATTAGAGCCCAAGCTTTTCATGAGCTTTTCAAAAAGCTTTTAGAGATCTTTCATTTCTTCGACATGTAAATAAAATTTGCAAAAATGGTATAAAAAGTACATTATCAAATTTTTCTAAAACAAAGCTTTGGGTTTAAAAATACATATGTTGGACATCTGAGCTTATTTTCGCCAAGTATGGGTTTTGTGAGTGACGAACAAGGCAAGAGGTTCCATCAGGACTTTTTCTTAGTGGAGAAGGATTGGCAAATAGGGATAGAAAAAGCAATACCCAGACAATATCTCTAAACTATATCCAATGCGTGCAGAAACTTTGCCTACAATTAGGCGCGACATGAAAACACGATACTGAGACAAATCTTAAAAAAATAATATGAATAAAACTAAATAAAGAAGCAAACATGATGAAATATTTCTTTTTTTCAATCATATGGCTACATTCAGCCACGTTTAAAAGCAGTTGGACAACCAATTCCCTTGCATTCGATTCGTCCCGTCAGATTACCGTACAACACTTGCTCAGCATTCGGACGTAGAATTCGCAAATGTAGGATAAAATTAACTCGTGTTAGAACAAGCGGTATTTTCTCGATGTTGAACGTGTAATTATTAAAATACCAAACAAAATTCTGTAAAAAAAACGATAAAAAATTAAAAAATAAATAAATCACTTTGAACAAATATCACTCACCGGCGCTATTGGACATTTCTTCGGTATATTAGAATGCTTACTCATGGCTTCATGTATGAGTTTAAGCAAATTATTTCCGGTGCCCTTCAGAAAATCGCGGACTTTACATTTGGCATTCATTACGTCAATAGGATTTTGTTTTTGTGATTGTAGCACACTGGCAATAATGACAGCAGTGTCGTCACAAAAATTGTAAAGCGTCTGCAGCGCCGCGTTAAGGCCAGTTTTATTCGGTTGTGTTACGCTGACATTGAGGTAGCTTACATAGGCGGCATTATATTCATACTTCACGGTGTCAAAGATCATAGTGAGCTTTTTCATATAAGATAATTTTTAAGAAACAGTGTTTTGTAAAGAAGTTATTTGTTATAAGAATTTTATCCCCACCTTTGCTTGGCTGCTTGGTACACACATAACCGTTAAATAAAACCACAAAGCGATGCGGTGGAAATCCATTTTCCCACTGATACGAAGCCTCGTTATTAATACGACAAATGACAAGTTAAACAGCATAAAAAACTATTGTTTTGTAATTAACTGTTATCATTTTAAATTACTGTATGAATATATTTATTATATTCATTAACTATAAAGCAATTTTAATTGACAGAGATAGTTGGATTTTAAATGGTTTGCTGAATTGGCGATGAATTAATGCAGATTGCTACTCAATTTCATGTTAGCTTTGACAATAAGAGAGCAACACGCTTCAAATCTACATTAGCAGAGAGACAGAGAGAGAAAGAGAGCGAGCGGGAGCTACATGAAACTAAAGAGATGCAGAAAATCTTATTATGTCTGTTATAATAATAAAATAGAAATGTAAGGTAAGAAAAGGACACACTGGCACCTAGTCCAGAAGCTCAGATACAGACAGAAAAAAATAAAAATATTCCAACTAAATGAGCTCAACGTGAGAGAGTAAGCAAGAAATTTGTGCACAGAGTCGTCACAAAAATCGACTCTGCTAGTGGATGTCGGTCACCAAAGCGAGAGAGTAAGCAAAAAATGTATGGACAAGAGTTAAAGAACAGTCATAGTTAACAGATCGTAGGCTAACATACTTGCATATTTTTTTTTTTTTATAAAGTGTTTATAATGTGATCTCCGAAGGCGTTACAACGATTACAGCGTGTCAACAGACAAATTTTTAATACCAATATCATTTTCATATTACATTTGCTTCAAGCCTCAAAATAAGCCTGATTTTTAGCGAATAACTATTAATTAAGACCGTCCAGAGCAGTATCGGCTGCCTCAGGCAGTACGTTATTGAAAGCTCCTTCAATGTCAAGAAAGATCCTCAAGCTTCCTCAAGCCATTACATGATAGTATGCAGGGAAGTACCCACGGACATGCCTTTATAATAAGCATGTTGCGCTTTTGATATTTGGTCCTTCAGAATCCGACTCCTTATGTGCAAGTCCATCAGTCTTTCCGGAGTTTTTAGTAAGAAGGAGGAGAGGCTGATGAGCCTAAAGTCCTTGGCCGTTACGTGGGATCTCCTGCCAGCCTTTTAGATGAATGTAACTTTGACTCGTCTCCAGGTCCCCGGGATTCGCATAGATATATGCCAACCAGCCGCATGAGACACTAACAGCCTGTTGCTGCGGCGCTGATATGATGACATGACCCGAGAACTTGAAAGGTTTGGCCGAATTGATCACCAGCTCAAGTGTCGTTCATCCAGATGGTCGATAAATGCTGTGCAATCATGGTCATTTGCCAAGGTATTTTCATAAAATTTTGTGCAGATCATTTTTCAAAATATTGAAACGATTTTCAAACATATTTTTGAGATCGCCGTCATTCAAATGACCGATCAAAAGCAATATAAATATCTTTTTATGCCTGTTTATGCTATAAAAACCCAACCATCAAGGGTATTATAGCTTTTGTGCAACCGAAGTTAACGTTCTCTCTTGTTTTTAGATGTTGTTTAGCTTGAAATTAAAGCCAAACCCTCTCCACATATACTCAACTAACTCAACTGTGACCCTCTCGCATACCAAACCATAAACAGTATTCGATTAAAAGCCTTTCAATCATAAGTGAACAACAATAATAAAGTCATTAAAAATGTATCACAATCAGAAAAAAGCTTTTAATTTTCCGTATTTTTTACTCCGAATATTTCAGCAATGCCGTAATAAATATAGTTATTAACAGACGATATCTAACGTGGACATGTTTCGGTTCAAAACGGTGTTTTTTCTATTTTTCATGCTTATGCGCCGATATCAGGCACGAGGACAGGTTGTATAATATATCCGCTAACTGTAAGATTTCAATACAAATTTTTTTAAATTTTCAATAGCTCATTTTGACCTGGCAATCATTGACCGCACGTTACAACCCCGCTTATGTAAGTCATTTCGAAAGCAACATTACGCAACCGCATAATTTGAGTTACAACATGGAAGTGGGCTTACTCCTTGGATTACCGTGTGAGGCCATTATCACTTTGGAAATTAAAGCACCACAACCGGGCAAATCAAAACTTATAAGTTTGATAAAATTTAAGTATGTGCTTCGTGACATACTCCAGGGTGTACGTAATAATTTTTTTAAGATCGTCAACGAATCTTTGGCGAAATTTACGAATTTGCCCAAAAAATGTCCCATAGGGCCGGTGAGTTGGATGTTTTGTTTTAGCTTCACGTTTGTATATCCTTTGAGCAACTGATTTTTTATTCAACAGAATTTTCTTTGGTACTCACAAAATTACACTGTGCCTATTGAGCAATTTCCCATTATATTGACGGAATTGAATTTTCTGACCGATTTGAAAATAACTCACCCAAATAATGATTTTATATTACAGATCATTGTTAAAGGGCGAGTAGAATGTAAGAAGCGTAAAGGATTTAGCTGTGGTAATGATATGAGGCGTGGTTGAAGACTTTTAAAAAAATTAAAAAATTATATAAATATATATTACGATGTATTACGATATATAATTTTTTTTTTTTTCAATATCTTTTTTTATTTATTGAATCTGCTTTTTGTTTTGAAAGCCTAACAATAAGTAATAAAATCTTAAACCTATTTAAAAACTAGACAGGCTCAAGCAAGTGATTGAGCTGTTTTGGTGATACATTGCTCCTCAGTACGCGGGCATATCTCTTCTTTAATATATAATTAGAAAGTGTAATATTTTTTTAACCCTAATATATAAAAGGACCATAAATCTTCCGCAGAACCTTTCTCTCGAAAAGGTAACGCCGACTCTTCAGATGTTGTCATCGTCCATACCTCTGCACCATATTGCAGGACGGGGTTGACGAGTAACTAGTAGAATTTAGTCTTTGTTCGTAGGGAGACGACTTTACTTCTCAATTGCCTACTCAGTCCGCAGTAGCTCCTGTTCGTTAAAGATATTCTGAGTTGGACTATGAGACAGGTTGTTCAATTTGGACAAAGCAGACCAAGCAGCAGAATGTACCGTCTCTATTCAGCTCTGCAGCTCGAGTTATCTTCTCCAGCAGTACATTGAAGAAGTTGCACGATAGGGAGTCGCCTCGTCTGAAACCTCGCTTGGTATCGAACAGCTCGGAGAGGTCTTTCCCGATCCTGATGGAGCGTTTGGTAGTTGACGCAGATTGTGTGGTCTCCTTTTTTGTGGATTGGGCAAATAAAAAAATAAAAAAAAATAAATTCCAATCATCCGGCATGCTTTCGTCCGACCATATTCTACCAAGAAGCTGATGCATGCACCTTATCAGTTCCTCGCTGTCGTATTTTAATAGCACGGCCGACAATCCATCGGTCCCCGCCGCTTTATTGTTCTTCAGAGGAGTAAATGCTATTCGAACTTCTTCATGATTGGTCAATGGAACGTCCGCTCCATTGACATCTATTAGGGAATCAGGTTCACTGTCTCCTGATATTATGCTTTCACTGCCATTCAACAGGCTGGAGCACTTCTCCTTCTATAATTTCAGTATATCCTGGGTATCAAACATTAAATCACCTATGTGGGATGTAAGGAGCTTGAAATGCCCTTCTACAGTTCTCTTGATTTGCGTGAAAGGCATTCAAATAATACCTTCCGCCAACAGCTAACAATATCACATATGAGTAATATATTTTTTTCATTTTCAACCACAACACTCAACAAAAAACCCGAAAAGCTAAAGCTTTGCAGACCAAAACAATAGTTACTCAATTTCCAAGATCCAAGATCACTTTGAACCAGGAGCTAACTTTGCATGAAGGCGCAAACTTTTTTCCTGCAAGTCACTCTGGAATTTTTTTAAAGTTCATTGTCACCTCAAGAGCAATTACTCATGCACAAGTTGAATGCGGAGACAACTTTCTGCATAATTGGATAAATATTAAATATTGTCATAGAAAATATTGACATTTTGACAGCTGAGCAACGCAAAGCAAAAAATAAAAAATAAAAATGGAAATCATATTGATAATAAAATTTCATGGAAAACAATTTAAAGACAATTATTATTTCTTTCACCGCACATTTATGGTTCAACGAGATTGCGGAGATTATACGTATTTTGATCTTGAGCTTTCATGGCATACCTTGTTTGGCTTTCGCAAGTCAGCCGTCATTTCGTGCTGTGTAAAAATGCTTTGTTTTTGTGCTTACGCATTTGTCATAATTTTTTATTGCCCTATTTGGGTAAACACCGCACATAATTGGTGTCTCTGAAGCCTTTCGCCTTTTTTTGTAGACTTTCTATTCACTTTCGACATAGTTTTGCATATATGATATACATATGTATATATGACAGTTGACATGTTACTTGTCAAATTATTAACTGTCAATTGCTTTGTCACACATTTTGACAAATTAATTTTTGGCAAATTAGGTAACTGAACTTAAAAGTGTGGAAAAGATATTTCATTGGAATGAAAGTTGTATAATTTACGTAGGTGGTCTCAAGTTTCAGGTATATATGTTTATGTAATTTGATCTTTTGACATTTTTCTGACTGAACGTTTTTAAAAAAGGAGATTATTGTATAAAAATATGTAAGTATAATGTATTTCGAGAGAGTCTCTTTACATTATTAAAAACCTTGTGAAAATAAGAAATTTTAAAACTAAGAAACCGGATATATTTAATTGGTGATATGATAACCTGATATTCTTGCTATAATGATATATACTTAAATACTTAAAACGGGTGATCCGAATAAATTTAATTTTTTCAATTTTCAATTTTTTGACATACCACACGTGCGCCGTATGCAGCTCTCATGTTATTTTTGTTCAGTATCTTAGCACCTCGGACCGACATATGAAACGAGTTGGCACATTTTACGTCGAGATCTTAAATTGAAAGCAGACAAAATATAGCTTGTGCAGGAAATGAAGCCGTTTGACTTTGCAAAGCGACATCGCTTCACTCTTAGGCTCTTGAAAAGTACCAAGAAGGTCCGACGTTTTCGAGCCAAATTTTCTTCAGCGATGAGGCTCATTTCTGGCTTAATGGCTATGTAAACAAGCAAAGTTGCCGCATTTGGGACGAAGAGCAACGTGAAGAGATTCAAGAGCTGCCACTTCATCCAAAAATCAATGGCATCCGCTATCGCGCCATGAATTTGAAGCTCGACTTTTGGATTCAACAAGACGACGCCACTTCTCACAGATCGCATCAATTAATGGATTTATTGAGCAGATAATTTCAGGTTTTGGGTCGGTTAATTGGGGATATAAAAAGTCTAAAGTCTATGCGGGTCGTTACCAGTCGAGCTGCTCGAACCAGTCATGGAAAATTGGACTTAACGGGTGGACCATCTGAGACGTAGCCGTGGCCACCATTTCATAGAGATAATCTTAAAAAATAAATGAGAGAGAATGTTTTATCGAAAGATAATAAATACTCTCCATTAAATTTGAAATTTCTGTGTTTTTTTCCTTAAAATAACGTCTTTTGGATATATGATGTAAATGAGGCTTTAAAGAACATTTAGGCAGCTCGGCTTATGAGATATCAACCTCAGATTTTGCACATATCATTCCCTCCCCAAGCAGCTACTTCTTTGCTGAAATCGCCGATATCGAACCACTATAGCATATAGCTGTCATGTAAATTGGACGATCGGAATCAAGTACTTGTAAGGAAAATTTTTTTAGGTGACGAGATATCTTCACGAAATTTGGCTCAATTTATTTTTTAAGGCAATGATACAATATTTGCAAAAATTGTTAAGATCGGAGCACTCTAGCCTATAGCTGCCATACAAACAGAACGATCAAAATCGAGTTATTGAATGAAAAAATCAGGAAATTTGATTCGAATAAAAGATTTAAGCATATTTCTAGCGCATATTAACCAGGCTTTACTGTAGCTTTAAAAAAATTTTCGTGACAAAACAAACAGCAGCTAAGTATTTTCAAAGTTAAGCAAATAGCTGGCAAAAGAACTATAAATAAAAGTGAAGCTAACGCTATAAAAGTGCTGCAATAAAATGCTTGGAATGCGGTTAATACAAATATTTGCGCCAGATTACAGTATTATTATTATTAAAGTGTTATCATTTAACTACTCACTCCGCTTTTCAAAAACATATGTATATAGAAAATTGTATTACCTAACTTAGCGACATACAAATACCTATATAGATATATAAGTTATAAAACTGATAAACAGCTGACAGACGCTACTTTCATCAACATTTGCGAACGGATGCTGTCTGGATTTGCTGTTTGATTTTTCGTGCAACACATGCGCAAATAAAATCACACATAGTATACATAATCTATTGACAACCCCACACACATATCCATTTTAGCCACTCTTGTTTGATTACCATGCATTTATTGCCTTAGTTTTCTTAGACTCTTTTTCTGGCTGCTGCTATTGCTCTCAGTTTGTCTACAGAAATTGTTGAAGTGTCAGTCTTGACAGCGTCTGAAGAGCGCCACTTAGTGGCGTGTCAGGCCGTAAGCATTTAAACGCCCCACTCGCGGTGGGCACACACCGTCCATGCGTCCACGCTTAGGCGCTTATGTACTTAAGCGTTTAGCTAAGCGTTTATTTATCTTTTAAATACTTACTTTGCTGCTATCTGTGCCTAATGTTGTTGTACTCAAGTTTGTACGGCGGAATTCCGTCGTTGCATTTATTTTTATTATTTCTTAAGGCAAACACTCACCTGAAAGCAAAAAGAAGAAGAAGCAAAAGTAAAATTAGCGTGAGATAAAAGTGTGATTTTTTCAAATGAATGTGGTTTTGTAGAAATTAAGATTAGTTGGTTGGAAATTAATGGCATAAATATGTATTTTTTTTTTAATATTAAATTTTTTAGTCTTCTATTATTTTTAATTTTTTACTTGGACAATAATGTTGAAAAAAGTTACTCGATTTTAACAATTTTTTTGGAGATTACACCTTTAAGATATCTCCTAATTTTTTTTTTCAAACAAGAACTTGATTCCGATCTTTTAATTTGTATGGCAGCTATAGGCTATAGTGGTTCGATCTCAAAAATTCTTCACAGATTGCACCCTTACATTAAACAAAAAATTCAAAATTCTCAATTTCGTGAAGATATTTCGTCAACTAAAAAAGTCTTCCCTTCAAGAACTTGATTCCGATAGTTCTCATTGTAAAACAGCTATATGCTATAGTGCTCCGATATCCACGATTATGTTTATATGAACACACAAATTTGTATATAACATTACAGATCGGAAATCGGAGCTTTTTCGTGCTAAATTTCAGAAGTTCCACCAATCGAAAGCTTTTATCTCTCTCCGCTGAATTTACATGTACTGAGAAATGTGGAACGAGTCTAAAAATTGGTTGTTTTAATGCTAAATAATATAGTTCTACGATTTAGTATATAGAAAAAATAATATTATAAGCTGCAAAACCTTTGCCAAGAACTGCTTTTATAGTTTTTTAGTGATCTTATGCGAGCTTTTTCAACTTGTAGAGAGCTTTTTAAACTTATAGCGAGCTTTTTCATTTTATAGCGAGCTTTTTATTTCGATTTTAAAGTGAGTTTTTTCATTTTATATCGAGCTTTTTCAATTTATTTTAGTGTTTAATTTTATAGTGAACTTTTTCATAGATTTTCCGACATCAATATACCGAGAAGATAAACTTGTCCGCTGGCTTTGCAGGAATTATCAAGTTTATAAAAGTACCAAATATGTGGCTTGCAACCTTTCCAAAATTCGATAACTCAAGTTAAGTACGTCTATTTTAGTTTTATCGATTGTATGAATAACTTTTTATCTAGATCTATGGTTGAAAATAACTGCTCAGGATTCGAAGACAATGTAAGGTTACATCGCCTTAGTCTTGTAGGCCTATAAACCACGCATAGACCAGTCTTGATGCTTTGTGATGCCAAATGGAGTTCCATTATGAAGTCCATGTGGAGTAGTCGTCCTTTAGAATGCCTGAGCTTGGCGCGAATTTCAATAGACTTTGTGACCATCGATACCTATTCCAATGTCTCACATTGTGTGGCTCGCAAATGCAAGGCAAGTGTACAAGAGATGCTCCATTGCTTCTATGGTGTTTTGCTCTCGATATATTCTGCAATCTGAAGATCGGAATTTGTCGATTCCAAGATATTCTTAAGAATTGGGATTGTCTCAAATCACAACCTGGCGGATTTTGACGAAGAACTTGTTCCTGCATCTATCTAAAATTGTTCCCATTCAAGAACTGACCGTAAGCGTCATGAATTTGCTGATTTTGCCTTGGAAGAACTTGAAAATGTTTATGGCTGCAATTGGAAGAAGTTGATCTAGACAACATCTGATGCCAACAAGCCGGAGTTAAGTGTCACACAGAACGCGTGCAAGAACCGAACTATTGCGAGAAAAGTTTAGAGTTTCGATTATTTCAAGAAATTGTGAGATTGAATGACTTCAAGAAGTGATGATTTAGCATTATTAGACTGCTTCTTGTGGGTATATTTGAAGTCATTGGTCTTTAGCAATAAACCAGATTACTTTCAAGCCTTAGAAATCAATTTAAAACATGCTATTCAGGACTTACCACTTGAATTAATGGAAAAAGTACTCGAAAATTGGATTCGTCGAGTTCGTTCCTGCAAAAGAAGTCGTGGAAGTCATATATCACGAAAAGTTTGCCTAAATGAATTCAAGCTAGTACTAATCGCACCGACAAGGTTAACCACATTCAAACAACAATAGCTTCAATTAAAAAATACACTCTCTACACAAAATACAATGCAGACATTACCCAAAGCCTTGTTAAATACATTCAGTTAATATTTAACCGGCAATAATAACAATAAAATTTTAATTACTGTAATCGTTTTACCACCATTGCGAGCCACCGGGACCAACTTGTCACTCACACTAGCCTTAGAAGCATTCTTAGTCCCAACCAAGTCAATCTTTGCGCTTTTAATTTCAGTTTCTGCAGCGCTTAATTGCCACAATGTCATAACCAAGCAGTTTGAAATGGAAAAAAAAGAAAATCAGCAAGCCATTTAATACAACGAACGACCGGTGCCGGCTTAGTAGCTGTTTTAATTAAATTATCATAATGAGCGACACAATAATTGGTGGAACGGCAATAAAAATAATAAACGACAACATTGTGAAAAGGCGATGAGGCTGAAATAATGAGGTGACAAGAAGAAAATTCACTTTTACAATGAGAAATGTTAATTGAATTAACTGCAGGGTAATTGAAATGTTGGAAAACAGATTTTCTGCGTATTTGTTGTTTAACAACAGCCTTGCGGGAAATATATTTAGTATAAAATTGGCCGTAGAGTTTGCATAACGGAGATACAATCTTATGTGAGAAACGGTAACTGGTGATAAAGAAAGAGTAAAGGGGTAAAAATCAAAAGCTGGTTCGTCAGTATAACGTGGACTCGTGGGCTATAAAATTAGATCTCTAAAAGTCGTGTTCTTGATGAACACGAGCGGAAAGTCGCGTGTTATTTAAGTGGTAAAATGCACCCGGCTCGGCAGGAAGCCTTCAGTCTGCGAGCCTCCTTGTACGAGTGCAGGCTACAACAACTTAGTACCGTAACAAAAGGCGTTAAAGACTCGTGAGATTTTTTGCAGCGCAATTTCTCGAAACTAAGCTCCTTTTCCTAGCTTTGAATGATGCTGAAACTTATTCTAAATCTTCTATGTATCGTAGAATTTCTTTTCGAATGCTTGCTCTTTAATAAAATGGAATTAATCGGAAATTCTGAATTTCGTAGGGAATAGTAAGTTTAAAAGTAATGATAATGTTAGGGTAATCGTATTGCTATAAGTAATGGTAATGGTAATTAAAAATATTAATGTAATAATAATATAACCAACTATAAGTATTTAATTAAACATAATTGTAATGAAGAAAGTAATTTTAATGGTACTGGTAATTATTATTTTTAAACCGATTACATACAAAATTACAAAGTATTTTAGAAAGTTTACGAATTATATGAGAACAAAATTCTCTATAAATAAGTAGTAGGTTTAAAAGTAATGATAATGTTATGGTAATCGTATTGATATATGTAATGTTAATGGTAATTAAAAATATTAAGGTAATTATATAGCCAAATATAAGTATCTAATTAAATATAATTGTAATGAAAAAAGTAATTTTAATTGTAATGGTAATTATAATTTTTAAACCGATTACATACAAAAGTACAAAGTATTTTAGAAAGTGTACGAATTAGGTGAGAATAAAATTCTCTATGTAATGTTAATGGTAGTTATAATAGTCAAAGTAATTATACAGTCAAATGAATGTATTTAAGTAATCTTATTGTAATGAGAACGGTTTTAAGTAAATGTAATTGTAATGAAAAAAGTACTTATAATGAAAATGGTAATTATAATTATATATTATTATTCAAGGTAATTATATACAAAGTTGCAAAACACTTAAGAAAGTGTAAGAATTATATGAGAAAAAATTCTCTATATAATGGTAATGGTAATTATAATATTCAAAGTTTTATACAGCAAAATTGAAGTATTTAAGTAGATTGAGATTGCCATGGACAAAATAATTATTATGGAAATGGTAATTATAAAGGTCAATATAATTTAAGTACTTGTAATCGTAAATGTAATTATAAAAAATGAAGTAATTACTATGGTTATACAACTCTTAAACTTAAATTTATAGAAAAATACTAGTGTTTCAAAGAGAGGAAGAATAAGATGAGTAAAACAAAAAAGAAATTAAAAGCATTTCAAACGGTTTAGCGAATAGAATGTTTGGCGCGTATTTAAGAATTAGTAATGGTAGCAATTGGTGCTGGAATCCGTTATCAAAATAAAATCAGTTGCCTCAAAGCATATTGTATTTCATTACTATTATACGCAATAAAACCAAATTTTGATATTTTTATTCATTCTATGGCACATTTAGTGCCCTATTTCTAAGAAAGCGCATTGTTTACTAATGAATAAGTACTTTTACTATTATTATATTTTAGTAAACGTAAGCGATATTCATGATGTCTGTGCGACAAAATTCCTTTCACCAATACTGGGTATCTGCCCAAGTAGTATTGAGTTCAATAAAGATAACTGCCAATTTAAGCGACCTTATCGCAGTAAAGGCTTGCTTTTATTGCACAACAAAATTCATATTTCTACGCAATTTTTTGGCAATAATTAACAACTTGAACCCCAGGTATTGCTGGTTTGTAATTACTGGCGAATGTCTGTTGTCTGCGTGTAATTGCACTGACGCATACGTTTTAATTATTTGTATTTGTATACAAATATGCAAGTACAATCGATGTCTCAGAACCAATATTGGTAGATTTTTTGCCAGTCACTGGGTCGCGCTATAATAATACAATCGGCGTTGGTCAAAGAGTGTGCGGCATGGCGATTTGATTAAGCAATATACACGCTAATCAGCTGAGACGTTCAATACCGTTGTGCGCTACTGTACGTCTGATGTTGTTGTTGACTTTTTTTTGCATTTTAAGTTGAACTTTTTTCACGTAACCCATTTAGTTTTATGAGTTTTTATGGCGTTGGTTTTGCTTTTCATACAGACTTTTGAGTCGCCGTCTAGCTGTTTGTACATTTAAAGCTTGGCGGCTATTGCTTTGCTTTTATATGTTTACTTAAGAATTTTGTGATTTTTCATAAAATTTTTTGCCTTTCTGGCGCTATTTTTGGAGCATTAGTCATTACATTATTGTGGCGTTTAAGGTATTATAAAAGAAGAGAATGGTAATGACAAGGTGGAAGTTTTAATTGTTGGGTGTAAAGAGTTTATAGATGTAATGCAAGTAATTGAACTTAATTTAATATTGTCAGTAAAAGTAATGATTTCGGTAATTGTTTATTAGTACGAGATATAGGGCAGTTAAAGTGAAATTAATCAATCCGAAAATCTGAAATTTTTTTGGAATAGTAGATACGAAAGTAATGGTAATGCTAAATGTAATGCTAATTCTATACGTAATGGTCAAGGTAATTATAAAACAATACAGTAGTATTTAAGTAAATGTTATTTTAATCCAAAAAGTAATTGTAATGGTAATGGTAATGGTAATTATAATTTTAATGTAATAATATAAAGATTTTCAAATATTTAAAAAAGTATAAAAATTAGAAGAAAAAATATTCTTTAAGTAATGGTAACGGTAATTACAAACGAACAAGGTGATTATACAGCCAAATATAATAAATTTAAGTAATTGCAATCGTAAACGTAATTGTTATAGAAAAAATTATGGTATGATAATCAAAATAGTCAAGGTAATTATAATAGAAGTATTTAAATAAATGTAATTGTAATGGAAAAAGTAATTGTAATGGTAATGAAATTTATAAGTTCGACGTAATTATATAAAAAATTGTAAGCAATTAATAAAGTGGAAGAATTAGTAGAGGAAACTTCTTTTTATGTAATGGTAACGGTAATTATAATGAACAAGGTGATTATACACTCAAATGGAAATATTTAAATAATTTTAATGGTAAATGCAATTGTAATGGCGCAAGTAATTATAATTGTAAACGTAATTTTAATTGTAAAAGTAAATGTAGTTGTAATGGTAAAAGTAATTGTAATCGTAAATGTAATTGTAATGGTAAAAATAATTGTAATCGTAAATGTAATTGTAATGCTAAAGGTAATTGTAATCATGTGCGATGATTGTGATGGTGAAAGTAATTGTAATCTTAAATGTAATTGTTATGGCAAAAGTAATTGTAATCGTAAATTTATTTGCAATGCCTATGTTGAAAGTATGTATATGAAAGTGAAATTGTGAAATGTAGAGCGTTTTAAATGGTTTTTGCTAATAAAAGGTGTGGCATGTATTTTAGAAAAGGTAATATTAAAATTGATACAGGAAGCTGTAATTAAAATTACGGGTGTGAAAAGCACGGTGGTACTGGGTTAGTCTATGTTGTTCAAATATTGTATTAAGCGGTAATGGTAATAGTAATGCTAATGGAACAACCAGCAATACGGTTAAAAATAGTATATATGACCTGGTCTACGAAAAGGGAGCTAACGTGTGAAAACTAGTTTTCTGGGAAACAGCTGTTAAAAAAAAAGCATCTCATCTTCCATCCGAATCAACTAAAAAGTGAAAATTGATTTTTTGACACCTAAGCTTTCCGTAGACCAGGTCACATATAATAATAGCTTGTTGTAGATACACTCCCAGCTTGAAATTCATTAGCTAAATTTACACTTGCTTTCTTTATATACAAAATCCTAGCAAATTTAAGCTAGCTGATCAACTTTCGTGACATCTTAACGGTACTTTGCCCTCATGGCAGCTCGCAGCACCCATTGTGGTCGTGTTTCAAGTTTATCAACAGCGATTGTAAACGTCAAGACAGTCATTAATTTTGCTGTCATTGCTGTTGTTTAGTGGATTTTTCAACGCTTTATATTTTATGCCGTGTTTTCAGACATGTTGTTCTTCCATGGCCAGAACTTAACTACACTTGGTTGTCAGCCAAATATGTAAGCTTAAGGCACACGACATTTTAATTGGCTATAAACGAAAGTTAATATCAAATAATTTTAGCAGACAAGGTGAAGAAAGAATAAGTGAATTAGGTGAATCATGCCAAGGTACTTTGAGGTTTATTTAGGGGCTGGAAAACGTTGTTAAGTGGGGAGTGGAATATATTTGAAAAATATTTTAAGAAATTTAAAATCCTTAAATAAACAAAAGATAAAAGACAAATAAAAATTAAATAACAATAAGTATATATTAAGGTAATGATTCATTTTTGGTATTTAGAACTGCTTTGGAACATAAAACCATTACACATTGATATCAGTGCAGTGTAACAGAAACCTCGCACTTGTATTCGTAGTTAAGAGTATTATTTGCTTACTTCATGAAACTAAGTATATGCTTAAGTACTTAGTTAAGTATGAGTACTTCTTCGCTAGAATTGAGCACTTTTGACAGACTTTTGTAAATATGTAGGTGTTAATACTTCCTTGAACTGATACATAAAATCTAATACTTTTGGCAAAAGTGTGTCACAAGCTAAGTTAAAAAATATTTGTAAAATTTACCGTTACAACGAAATTTTTGGCAATAACTTTTAAATAATGAACTAGTTTGTCAAACAAAACGTGGCAAGTCTCTTTAAAAAAATTATTATATATTTTTTACTTACGAAAGTTGGCAGCTTTTTTACGAAAACATGTTTCACAATTTTTAAATTATTATACATTTTTATTCTTACTATTTTTGCTTACAAAATGTGGCAACCCTCTTTAAAAAATATTTTTCATTATTAAAAAAAAATAATTGAATTTTTTTCTGACGAAATGTTGTAACTATCTCATAAAAACATGTTTCATAATTTATAAAAAATTTCTTTTTTCGAAATGTGGCAACTCTTTTATGAAACAAAATATATATTTAATATAAAGATCCAAGTTGTTTCTAGTAGACTTTCACAAGTTTACCATATAATTTTTTATGATTAACTTAAAGTTTTTTAAATTTAGAATTATATTTGGGTGGCAACTCTGTACTACAATATAGAGCAGAATTGAAATAAGTTTCAAATATTCTACAAATACTATGCCTTAGAAAATTTATAAAACCAACGGCTTCAAGTTTCTAACTAGGTGGCAACACTAACATAACATAGATGAGAATTAAAAACATCGAACATTTATATCCGGAAAGTTGTTGTTAAGTCCTTTGGCTTACTCACGTTTTTTTAAACAATTTTTACTTAAATTTTTGCGACAGGTGGCATCCTTTTTTCATCACATTACATATTCATACATAAACGGTTATATGCAACGTCACTGCTGTTATTTAATTTCAAATATTGCAATATTATGCCTTCGAAAAGTTATTGCATAAACGCTTTCAGTTTTTTTTTTTTTAGCTAGGTGGCAACACTAACTTAAAGTATATGAGAATTAAAAACTTCTAAAATTACATTTCCGGAGAGTTGTTTTTAAGTCTCTTAGCTTATAAACGCGTTTTTTACATTATTTCTATTTTAATTTTTGGAACAGATGGCATCCTTTTTTCATTACATTACATATTCAACATAAACGGGGTTATACGACGTAGCTGAAGTTATTATCTCATACTGAGTACTTTCAGTTTCAAGCTTGGCGCTAGGTGGCGACTCTAACATAAAATATAAATATGTATCTACATAAATAAAAGATCTTATGTTAGACTTGTTTTTTATAATTATTTTTAAATTAATTTTTTTGTGACAGGTGGCAAACTTTTTTTCAGCACATTGCATATTCATATGTATTCATGGATGTATTTCTTGATATTTACTCTGAATACTATGAGTTTAACTTTTCGCTAGGTGGCAACTCTAACTTAAAATATACATGAATGAAGAATTTGGCATATAGATTTTCTGCATACATTTTCAAGCTTTTATGTCAGGCCTGTTTTTTTAATTATTTTTAATTTAATTTTTTTTGTGACAGGTGGCAACCTTCTATCAGCAAATGTTGTATTCATATTGATATGGTTATATGCGAAGTATAGGATGTTATTCTTTCTGGTAATTTTTCTGAGTACTAACAATCACAAATTTTTCGCTAAGTGGCAACTCTAGCATAAAATATATTTGAGTTAAAAACTTCCTAAATATATTTCCGTAAGCTTTCTCAAAAATCATATGCTTCTCAGGCACTTTGTACTGTTTTTAGTTTAATTTTGGGAACAACTGGCATCTATTTCTCACAATATTACATATTTCGATATATGTATGGGATTATATATGACATATTAATTACTATTTATGCTGACTTTACTGCATATGTAACTCCAAAAAATAGACAAATGCGCATTAATTGTGAATTATTTGATAATTTTAGGTTACAGCGAAATTTGTAATAATAAGTTTTCAAATTTAAACTACGTTTCTAATGGCGCTAAATATAACATATTGGAGCCACTATAACTTCATTAAACCAAAAACTAAGCAAGTATTATTTTTTCACATATTACAGCTATACAAGATATATACACATATTGTAGACATATAATATTTACCCATCATGAATCATATTAATCCCAGCCTATTCATTTTAATTTCTACTACAACTATCCTAAAGGTTAAAAAACCGCTCAATTAAAAAAGTAGTTGTTATGACGCCGGGTGGCCGAACAGTGCTAGTAGTTACGCTTGTATGTAATTATTTTTGCCGCTGTCTGGCTGCTATATGCGAAATTTGCCACGGTTGTAGTGGTCACACGCTAAATTGCCTAGCTAATTAATAAATCATGCGAATTGGTTTATGGATTAAGCGCAAGCATTAATATATATGTTTAAATATGTATATAACATATGTATATGTATATGTATATAAGTAAGTGTGTATGTTACTTAGCCCGTGTTACTAAGCAGTAGTAGTTGCCGTATGTTACTGTGCATGGGTGGTCCATAGCCAGCAGCAAGCTCTCAGCACAAGCTGTGACTCAACAAAAGATGAGCTTAAAATTCAACGAAATCAAAACATAACCGAAAATGTAAGAAAACAATGAAGAAAAGAGAAAAAATGTATGGGCTGGACTGCTGACATTTGGTCTACTAACTAAACAGCTGCGTCATAAAAGTACAGTTTATGCTTGATATGTAAACTTTGATATTTTTTACAGAAAATTATTTGATCAGTTTAAATTACTGATATATTTTTAAAATAATATTAAAAAATTATAATAATATTTATTTTTTATTATGAAAATTGTATATAAAATGAGCTTAATCCAAACTATTGAGTATTCACTGTTATCTCGTAACCGCCACTTAGCAGCAGCTTAATGAGTTTCTTGCTTTCTGTACTTTTTAGAAACTATAATATTGCGAAAAAAAAATATGTATTTATTCTGCTAAACGCCTTGTCATATATATTTATACATATATAGATATATAATATGTCCACTGCTAGTTATTAAGCAGAGAAAATAAAGTTGCTACTACTTACTAAGGCAGCTGCCATTAATCATTAATTTATTGGAGTGTGGCGAGCCGCTGAAATGTGAAGGAGCAGACTCATTGTGTAGATAATTTGCAAGTAGCTATAGAAGCAGACATACACACATATAATTATATATATATTTGTATATGTGTCTACAAAGTTTGCTATAATTAAGTGGACAATAAATGCAAATTGAAGTTGCTGAGTCAGCTGATTGCTCCTTACTGATTTCTAAACATTGTATACTTTAATGGAATTTAGAACGATTTAATTAAGATTTTTTGGGGGAGTGAACTCATGAATAAGAAAATATATATTTTTTCTGCAACAGTTGTTTATTTTTACATGAAAAAAAATTAATTATTATTATTTTTTTTTGTTTACAGAGAACCAGAGTTTTGTAGCAAAAGTGATGTAGCTTATTCACTGAAGCCGGTAATTTTTTCTAATAAAAGGTAAATAATTTTTTATAAAGACATTTACTGAAAATTTATTAAATGTTACCTGTTGCGGAAGGGACAATATCCTGACATCGAAACTCCTGATGCTTACGGGTTTGAATCAACAATAAAGGCACCTACCAAGTAGTTTGGTACAGCAAGGTGATATAGAAATTTAATTTCAAGGAGAGAGTAAATAAGGCCAGTGATGCGCTGTAAGCTTAAGAAAAGATGCTAAGATCTATAATGGGCATATTGCTTAGTCTCATACATTGGTGTTACATTGCAGTAGTTAAACCAATCTTGCTTTATGGTTCTTTTGTGTGGCTCTAATATCACTCTTATGGCTGCAACCATATACAGAAAACCGTTGGAGCGGATACAGCGATTGGCCTCCCCTCCTTAAAAGCAGAGAGGATAGGCTCTAGGAGCTCCACAGTTCAAGAAACTAGATAATGCATTAAAATTAGACATCAAGTCGCTCTTAAGGTTTGCAAAAAACGTGTATAGTTCTTTTCGCACAAAAAACAAAGTGTTGTCTTTATTTGCTATTAGAAAAAATAACAAAAACTTATCACCTTAACACATTGATTGCCTCTACCACAAGTATTGGCTCAACTCAACAATTAACATACACTTAAAGTGCCATGAATAAAAGGTGCTAAATTGGATTCTTAGGATTCTACTAAAAGCACATGAAAAACATTTCGTTTCCACATGTTGACTGCTTTATGAAAGTTGTCAACAGCCATTAATGGTTCTAGTGCTATTTATTACAGCTTCTTCTTTAATTTTTGTCAAACCATATAATCTATGTTAATTTAGCAATTAATATTTATAAGTCTTAGAGCAAGATTTAATTTTAAGGCGTGTCTGAAAAAAATTAAGAAGATTGATAAAAGACCTAATGGAAATGCGACAAGCTATCAGTGAGGGATATAGTTAACTATTTCAGAGACATTCACGCGTGCTGATTTATGTGAGCAAGTGCTAAAAGTGTAATAATTTGAATTTATTTTCATGCTAATCTAACATTTTGCCGCGATGAGGTCAATAAGAAGGCAAAGTGAGTTATGAAGGCATAAATTATAGGCCTCAAAGCCAGTTAATGTGGAGCATGACTGTTAAGAGTGTGCTGCAGAATTTTAAAATTAACTAAATAATTTGAAATTACACAAATTAATAACTATTAATAAAATCATATTTTTAAGTAAAATTTCTCGAATCAAGAGAAATATTTTAGACTAAAAGGCGAAAATAATAATTTGAATTTCTGAAAGAAAATTTATTTTTTTATTTATTTCAAATGAACTAATTAAAAAAAACTAATTTCCATTAATTAGTTCCATTTAATTGAATTTTTAAATTAAATTTAAATTGAATTTATTAATTAGTTATTATTTTTAAGGTAATTTAAAAATTAAATTAATAAATAACAAAAATTATAATTAACTAATATAAATAATTAAGTAATTTAATTTAATTTTGTAATTAGTTTCTCAGTTTATGCAATGGAATGATATACATAATTAATTTTAATTATTTTTTAAGTTAATTTAAAAATTAAATTAAATTGAATTAATTAATTAATTTTGAAATAAATTTATTTAATTTATTTAATATAATTAATTAATTAAATTAAACAAATTTATCTATTTTCATTGATAAAATTAATTAATTAAATTAAATTAAAAAATTTATTTTATTGTTTACTAAATTTATTTGAAAATTATTTAATTAATTAAATTAAATTTTTAAATTTTAAACTAACTTAAAAAATATAAAATAAATTTATTTACTTTAGTCAATATAATTAAGTTAAATTAAACTAAATTAAATTATTATTTTAATTTTTATTTTTTGCGTTAAATTAAATATTAAATTAAATTTCATTAAATAATTAAATTAAATTAAATTAAACAAATTTATTTATTTTAATTAATTAATTAAATTTAAATTAAATTAAACTAAATTTAATTATTATTTTAATTTTTATTTTTTACGTTAATTTAAATATTAAATAAAATTTCATTAAATAATTAAATTAAATTAAAAAAATTTATTTATTTTAATTGATAAAATTAATTTATTAAATTAAAAATTAATTTTTAATTTAATTTAAATAAATTTATTTGAAAATTATTTAATTAATTAAATGAAATTAAATTCATAAATTTTAAATTAACTTAAAAAATAATAATTAAAATTAATTATATCATTCCATTGCATAAATTGAGAAATCAAAACCAAAACACTAAACAAAAATAACAGTAATCTCTGTCATATTCGAATATTAGAGAAATCAAAGAACAAACAATAGACCTTATCAATAATCAACATTACGACATGCCATAAAAAGATTAAGCAATATGCTCCAACTAAAACCAAATTATTCAATACTTTTTTGGTAAATTACTCATAAATTTGTCAACATAGCACATATCTACACATATTTACCACTTTTTCGTAATTATTTGGAAATTGTTTATGGTTTTAAATCACAGATGTAATCGTTGCATAGCAAACTTTTCTAATTTACAAGTTTTTTTTATAGGCAATGTGCTGTGTTCGTACGTAAGTAAGCAATCTCCATAGCTATTAATAAATAGGCTGGAACTTATATGCATTACTTTTGCTTTATCGATTGCATTTATTGTTTACTATAATATACTACTTAATAATTTATTGCGCCATTTATATGAGTTACTTTTGAAACCTCTGCGCTTTCGTTTATATTTCTACGAAATTTATTAGGACTTATAAATAATGATTATGTACTTTAAATTATTTCATGAACCAAGTTGATCACGTTTCACATAGGTAAGAAATTGTGAGTGATTTGAGTTTTTAGTAGAACATAACATTCCACGATTTTTATACCAATCAAATGTTAATTTTTCAACTGTTTTCTTAACTGATTTTTTAATTTATTTTTTAACTGATTTTTGATTGTTTTTTTAACTGATTTTTGAAACTGATTTTTAGCTGATTTTTTAACAAATTTTTAACTGATTTTTGACTGCCTTTTTAACCGATTTTGACCGCTTTTTAACTGATTTATGAAGCGACTTTTGAACTGATATTAAACCAACATTTTTTAAAAAATTTTTAACTGATTTTCAGCTGATTTTTAACAGGTTTTTTAGCAACAACATATTGAGTAAATTTACGAAATACGCATCTTTACATTACCTATACTCATACATAAACATATAGGTATATAATCTTTATTTGCTAATTTTTATTTACATATATGCATATACTATACGTTTACGTACAATCCAAACCTAAAATATGCCATACTCTTATATGTCGTTTAAGAGTTTCAATTGATTCGTCTATACTCTGTACCCATATATTAAAACATATCATAATATTATCTTATCGTAGTCTTAAAATTTCTCAAGGTACACCGACCTTCTGCACGCATGGCGATTAAAATAATGGGGGCATGCCAAAAATATATAAAAAAATAAATAAATGATTACCAATTCGTTAGTTTTAAGCAACTAATTGATAGTACTTGATTAGTAAAGCGTTGCTAACGTTAAAGCAAATATGAGTAAGAAGAAATATTTTTTAATATTTAACGATTCAAAAAAAGCGCGGTGCTCAGCAATTTTTAGGATAAGCTATGTATTTGGTTATAAAAACCATATTGATTTTTTTTTGCATTTTTTGCTAGTATTCATTTTATAAGTTCTTTTCAATAAAATAATTTACCAAAATGTATATTTATTTCGACAGTTTTAGCATTAAATCATATTCAGAGGTATGTGACTTGACTAAATGCGCAGGTATGTGTACGCACTTAATGTCAGTGCTCGTAAAAGTAGGCAATGTTTTATTTTTCTGCTTTAAATATATGTGGAAAATATAAAAACTGACTATTCCTAGGCTTGACATCAACTTGGAATGCAAAATATAAATAGCAGAGGGTTAAAAGCCTAAGAAAAATATAAAAACTGACTATTCCAAGAGTATTGAAATCAACTTGGTATACAAAATATAAACAATAGAAGCTGAAAAGCATAAGAAAAATCTGGAAATTAAGATTTTAATAAGCCACAAATATTTACAAAAAATTCTATATGTCAGTAAGTCAATAATGTATTGAAAAAAAGATGATATTAGATTCTCAAAAGTACATTTTCTTAATTTTTATCACTAAAAGCGTCGAATCGGGCTAGCTATCGCTTAGACTATTTTTTGAAAGCACATACATATGTACATGAAGTTCAGTTCTACAATAGTTGCGTGTCTTGGCTTTTGCACTCGGAAATTTCATCGATGATTCACACCATATTTTACGCTTTATAATAATACAGGTAGATTATATGTTAGCTATAGATATTAGTGATACTTAATAAACTTCAAGCAGCACTATAAACCAAAAATAAAGCAAGTGTTATATGCACTTATCAGTATTATGCCTTATTGCCAAGCCATTAACGAAGCTTATAAATAATCCCAAAGTTTTATTTGCTAAATATTTTGCAATTTAATAAACAACTTTCAGTGCTTGTTGCCTCTTCACTAAAGCAATCAAAGTCCAACTGCTAAGCCAAAACAAGAACACATAATTATATGTATATAAATATATATTCATATATGCATTATTATGTGTATAAATACCTATAGTAAGGCGCAACGCTTGACAATCGTAGAAATTATTAAATAAATAAGTGAAGTGTAACAAGAAAATTTATTGTTATTAAATGCCAAAGCCAACACTCCAAGTGCGTAAACAGCGATAAAATTTACTATAAATAAGCAGATAGTAAAAATGAGGAAGCGAACGTGCTATTGAGAGACTTCAGTGATGACAATAATATGGCGAGGAGCCGGTTGGAAAGATGAGTAGCTGAAGTTGATTGCAAAATCAATAAGAAAAAAGTTTTGAAGTGGTGACAAGAAGGAAGTTGTAAATAAATTTAAAACAATGTTTGATAAATAAATACTTGAAAACTTTCAATACAAAGAAAAAATGAAATAATTTACGATAAATTAATTGAAGTTAAATCGAACAAGAAAGAGATGATATTGTCAGTTTGATTTTGAGCGTTCAGTTTGTATGTCAGCGGTATGCTATACGAGTAGTGGTTCGATCTGAATAATTTTTTCGTACAGAATACCATTGCCTTCGGCAATAATCCACACCAAATTTCGAGAAGATATCTGGTTATAAAAAGAGGTTGTCTATACAAGGACTTGATTTTGATCGCTCAGTTTGTATCTCAGCTATAAGCTATAGTGGTTGAAACTGAATAATTTCTTGGGAGACTATTGTGATGACTCGAATAATACTTTGTGCCAAATCTAGTGAAAATATCTTGTCAAATAAAAAAGTTTTCCCTACAAAAACTTCCATTCGATCGGTCAGTTTGTATGGCAGCTATATGCTATAGTGGTGCGATAGCGGTGGTTTTTACAAATGAGCTGCTTCTTGGTGAGAAAAGGAGGAATCCAGAAAATCGGATCGATTTCTCAAAAACTGAGTGACTAGTTCGTGTATTTACAAACAAAGAACAGGAAGACATGGTGACTCAGCTTGTCACACTGATCATTATATGTGACCTGGTATACGAAAAGGAGGCTTAGGTGTCAAAAAAATCAATTTTCACTTTTTAGTTCACGTGAAAAAGCATCTCATCTTCCATCCGAATCAACTAAAAAGTGAAAATTGATTTTTTTGACACCTAAGCCCCCTTTTCGTAGACCAGGTCACATATAATAGATAATATTAATAGATAATTTCAAACATATCTTGGTTAAAAAAAATAAAATAAAGCTGAATTGCGAAAAAAGGTTTTGAAAATCAACACCAACCGCAAACTGATAATAATAAAACATAAACTGATGCTCACGTAACAAAATAGCAAACAATTGCACACGGCTGTATACACACGTGTGTAAATATCGTAGACTTTGAACGCGAAGCATATGCCGAGACCATCACGTTTGAAGCGAATGTTTACAACCCGTTCAAGTGGAGGTGATTTATCTGAATTCCTGAGATTAAAGTGAGGCAAAATGCCCTCATGGAGAGATGGAGAGAAAATAAATATTATATGTATATGATATTTCTGGTGGGTTATGACTCATGTGCCATATAGCAATAGTTTAGCTATAGCCATATAGCTATAGCTAACGCTTAATTCAAGCAATGTTTTCCAAAATACTCCACAAGAAGTCTATCATCGTTTAATACTTGGTATTTTACTCACAAAGAAACACTACCTCAAGATTTTCAATTTTATTCATGCATTAAGGCAATTTCTTGCACTTTCCATTGAAATATCAGTATTTTAAGGAACTACATATATAATCTATAGGGCGATTACACATAATTCAACCAAAATTTTCTGAAACCTCTACACAAAAACTCTAATATAGTCTAATGTTCGGCATTTTACTGATAAAGAAACATAACCTCATTGCTTTCAAGGAAAATTGTATTCACATATTAAGCTAACTTCTTTTACTTTTAGGTATGATAAGGGGACTTCCAATTTATTGGAACATAACCTCAATATTTTCAAGTCAAATTTGATTCACATATTAAGCCAAATTCTTGTACTAACCAGTGCAATAACAGGTTCTTCAATTTCAATGAACTTTTGCATGATTTTTGTAAACAAATTGGAGTTCTCTTCTCTTCAAAACCAACTTGGAACAAATTATTCTATAATAAAGTGTTCAATTGACTGTGAACAAGTTTTTTTTTGTTCAGATATTAACTTCGTTTCTATGACACTTCAGGAATCATCAACTTTTTTATGCTTTTGAATGATTTTTGTAACAAAATTAGCTACTATAGCAGAGGTCTTTCCATAATTGCTTGGAACAATTTGTACTATGAGTTGCTGAGTTCGAGTTCTCTTTTAAAGGTCTCGCAAAAATTGGCTTGGAACAACTTGTGCTATGATTCCTTTGATTGGGGTACTCAACATTGGTAAAATTGCCTTGAACAGCTTCGTTATTAGTGGCTGCCGCATTTGGTTTTATATCGAAAAATATAGTCATTATATACAAATAACTAAGTTATGGGAAACGTTTTCACTACTGATGTAACTTTTCTTTAATTGTAATAATTTATAAATAATATTTTTTCAACTTTCTTCTAGCAGAACTGTGATTAAAAATTACTCAGGGCATGCTAAGTTTCTCGAAACATATTTTATATTCAAGCAAAAGCCATACATTTACAATTTTACAATTTTTTACAAATTTGCAATTTTACTTTATTCTCACAACTTCAACTGTTCCACAGCTTTATGGTAGGTGTTCCCCCAGCCAAGTTAAAGTTATCTCTATACGTCTGCTTAGGTACGTTTTTGTCATTTCAAGTTAATTTGTATTTTAGAATTTATGATTTGTTTACATTCTTACATTGTATGCTCTTTGATTGTCATAATTTCGTTATCTCCCAGCTTGTCTAGGAAATTTTCGAGAGATTATTTGTAATTTACAGTTTCTTGCTGTTTCATTCACCTTGAATAGCGCGACGCCTTGTCTCTATGTACACATGAGATGCGTATGTATGTAAGTAATAATGTGTAAATAAATTTACATAGTTACTCAAAGCTAAAAATGTTGTAATTTGTAATTACTTTTGGCATTGAAAAAGTAGAAACATGTGTGCGAGTATATTAGTATAGGCCTTGAAGTGAACTGCCTCACGCAGTTTTTGAAATATCGGTCTGAATTTGTGCACACAGTCTTTATTTTCTAAGATATAGGTTATTTGTCAGAATCGCTGATATTGGTCCACTATAGCATATAGCTTCCATACAAACTGATCTATCGGAATCAAGTTCTTCTAAGGAAAACTATTTTATTCGACAATATATCTGCATGAAATTTGACACAGATCGTTAACCAAAGCATTGCTACAATGTCCGAAAATATTGTTCAGATCGGACTACTGTAGCATATAGTTGCCATACAAACTGACCCGATTATATTCAAGTTTTTCTAAGGAATTTTTTTTTTTGTCTTACAAGGTATCGTCACGATATTAGGTACAGATCATTTTTAAAAGCATTTGTCCATTGTCCGAAGATATTGTTCAGATCGGACCACTATAGCATATAGCTGCCATACAAACTGAACGAACAAAATCAAGATAAAGCTCGTTTTATACCCTTTTATGTTTTAAGAAATGTACATGTGGAGGGTATATAAATCGTTTCATATTTTTCAAACTCTTTCTTTACTAAAAACTAACAACAGAAACAACACGAGTTTGACAAAGCCCTCTCATACATCAAACTGTCTGGCTTCCTTTCTCGTTTAGTTAATTAGGACAGTAAAAAAATATAGTTTTTGATAAAAATTATATATTTATTTTTAAATATTTGTTACAAAAACTACAGCAAAGGAAGTCTACAAGTTATTTTAATTTCAATCAATCAGCTTAAGTGATAAATTAGTCAAATTTGACAAGCGCCAAGTACGCATATGCTAACATGACTCGTACGCATGCAAATATAAAAAAAAAAAAAATAATTAATAAAAAAACTACACTTGACGGATGACGTACGAAATAGCGACGAATAGCCAGACATAAGCTATGTTAATAACATATGCAAAAAATAATAATATCTATAAGTGCGCCCTTCAGCAACCAAATGGCAATGCCCCAAATTTTGTTTGTCACTGGAAGGGAATTTCAGCGCGATATGTGATCTTTAGGTGTGCGAAAGGCAAATACAATAAAAATATCTGCAAATATGCAGTGTTAATTAGATTATATATATATCCCCTTTGCAATTTAATTACATTTTGCGCGAGCAGTTACATATGCACACATACATACATATAAAGAATGTTCACACAAACTGCGCAGATAGCCCTAACCTTGAAATGTGCTATCTCTACTATTTGTTTTACTCCACTTTATTTACTTTACTTTCTTTGGAAGCGTCTTTTGACATTTTTTTTTATCATAAAAGTTGATAAGAATACAGCGAGAGCAGTGAGGCGTGCAACAATATGTTTATAGTAAAATATTTTTGTCGCTATATAAATAGAGAAAGCGTGATATTGTGAGAATTGGATTTATTTGGTAAAGAGAGGCGATAAAAACAAGAATGCAATAAAAAGTTTAACTAATAAAGTGGGTGTTGGGTGTTGCTAAACAAAAAATTTACATATACTGAAAGTGAAAAGGTGAGGTGAGAGCCAAAATTGTTCAAATTTTATTTTTGAAAAAAATTATTTTAATTAAACTATTTTTTCTTGTTATAGCTTACGTTAAGTGCACCAGTCAAGGTATTTTCTTACTATAAAAAAAGAGTTTTAATGCGCCCAACATTGGCAGAGTAGCGAATAGAACACAAGACTGGTATAACCATTACCGATTATACCAATTAACTTTTGCAGAGTAACGAATAGAAACAAAATTTAGTAGAGTGACGAATAGAACAAATAACTGGTATAAAATACAAAGAAAGACATAAATAAATAAAGCTCGAACGACAAACGGTCATATCATTTTAATCTTAAGCCATAAGCCAGCTGTTAATTTTTGAAGAGTAGGGAATGAACCAACAACTGATTTAAACATCATATGTAAGAAAATTATACTATTTTACAGCAATAAAATGTGTGAAATATTGTATGCTATTAGACGAATCTCATTTTGACCTCACGTGTAAATTCTATGCAGAGAACTGAAGACGGTTAAATTTATGTCTATAAAGATTCTGTGTTGTTACAATTTTGGAATTTCCATTAACAATGAAAAAAATTTCCCCAGAAAGAGAGTATAAGAAAGAAACAAATATTTTTTATACAAATCTGTTTAAAGATTTCAAAAGTTCTGACATCACAAACTTAAAATATTGGGTGTGAATCGAACAAAATAAAGTGGCATAATCGCAAAAACTGGTATAAAGAAATGGTAAAGTCAACTTAATACTTTTGGTTTCGTTTCGCATAAACAATTTTTGAAAGCTGATCTGAGATTATAAGAATCGAACAACCAACTGGTATAAAACGTAAAAACTGGTATAAGTAAATACTAAATTTAACTATTAAACATAACTGGCTTTAGTATGCAAAATGTTTGAATCAGAGCTAAAATATATGTGTGAGTCGAACAACAAACTAGTATAAATCGCCCAAAGTTGTATAAATAACTTAACATTACAAACTTATATACATATGTATATGTATATGTATGTAAAATTTAAAAAAAACGAGCTGAGATATTAAGCGCGAATTGAACAACCAACTGGTATAATGGTATGACGATAAGATAAATTCCTTTACATACTTATAAGTATACTTGTATTTAAGTCATTATTGACTAGAAAAAAGTTATATGTACTATATACACTATATATTTAAATAAATGTAAACAATTTTCTATTTGCCATCCTCTCTGACAAGTATTGACCCACCTTTGCCCTATACACCAGTGGCACTCAAACATAGCCGTCAAAAGATGAGTAACCACTCACACCGGGCACACATTGTGTAATGTATCACCTACGTAACTCACATCACTCATCACCTCATAGTACTCTCCTCAGCTGTGAGTGCGCAGCTGTTTCTTCACTGCAGTGGAACTGATAGCTCATTTAAGCGGAGTTAATGCAAAGAATTGTTTAAATTACAAACAAATGCAAATTCAAAAAATAAAAGGAAAGGAAAAATTTATTACCATAGAAAATGAAATTCTGGAGCATTCATCACGTCGTTGGAATGCGGCACAAATGTGTACTTTATTTTTACACAAATTATTCAAGTACGTATATATCGGTTTTGTATTTTTTGCTATGGAATGTGCTGCTTCACGTGTAAACTTTTCGAAATGCCAATTAAATTAGTAACAGTTACAGCTTATACTGTGGTATTTGGAGAAAATTGGTATTGCGTAACGGCCATTTGCAAGTGAGAGGTTATTTATATAAAAATTTCGGAACAGGCTTGAGGTAGTCTAATACATGATTGATTTACATTGTCTAAAAAGACGAGAAAGGAACGCTTTGCTAAAGCAAAGTCAGTAGAGCATCCATATGATTAAGCTCTAAAAAGTACAATAGTTTGGTTCCTTCAAACAAAGAAACTTGCGGAGAAGTAAGCGACTCTTGTTTAGTTGGAGCTCTAAGTCTAAGTAATCATTCTACCTTAGCTATTCATGAAGCTAATATCACTGCAATATAAAAGTTGGGATAATTTCATTTAAGTTTTTCTAGAAATTTTTCGAGAGAAAACCTGAAATGTTTTAAGTGAATCGAAAAAGTAACTGGTATAAAATGTATAAACTGGTATCAGTAAATGTTAAATTTATTTGATTAACAAAACTTGCCTTCACATTAAAGAAATTTCATAGTACAGCTGAAATATTAAGTGTAAATCGAACGAGAAACTGGTATAAATCGCATAAACTGCTATAAGTAACTATTTGGTATAACTAAATAATTCCGGCTTTGCTTTCATATGCGCAATTTTTGAGACTAACCGAAATATTAAATGTGAGTCGAACAAGCAACTCGTAGAAAACATAGAAACTGGTATAAGTAAGTGTAAAATTAACCTAGTTAACATAACTTGCTTTCACATGGAAATTTGTTGAAGCAGAGCTGAAATTGTAAGTTTCAGCCAAACGAAAACTGGTAAAAATCGCCTAAGGTGGTATAAGTAATTTTGAAAATCAACTGAATAGTTTTGATGTTGATTTCACATAGAACTTTTTTTAGCGCCGAGTGGAATTATTAAGTGCGAATCGAACAAATAACTGGTATAAATTGCATAAACTGGTATAAATAAATATTAAATTTGACATATAAACAAGACTTGCTTTCACATGCAAAAATTGAAGAAACGATAAAATATTAAGCTTTTATAAAACAAACAACTGGTATAAATTGCTTAAAGTGGTATAAGTAAATATTAAAATGAACTGAGTAACTCTAGTTTTGTTTTCACATAGAATTTTTTTTAGAGCTGAGTTGTAATATTAAATGCGAATCGAACAACCAACTGGTATAAAACGTAAAAACTGGTATAAGTATATAAATACCATATAAAATGAAATGCCATTCAATGATTTTTAAACAAAACTAATTTGTATTTTATACATAAATGGCATAAGACTACCACATCCGGTAGTTTTTTTTATTAAAGAAAAAAAACATAACGAGAAATTTTTTAATAATGCTATGGACATATTGCTTGACAACATACCGCTATTATTAAAAATTATGATATGGACGCGCGGATGTGCAAACTTAAAATTATATATATAAATGTATTTTAAGACAATGTTTAAGTAATTTAAGTGAGCAGAGTGAAAGCACTTGAAGCGCGACCGGAAGGAAGCAAGTTTGCGATAAAGTTGGCACAAAAATAGTTTTTGCAAAATTCACACATTAAATTGCGATAAAATACCACTAAATATTTTTAAGTAGCTATGCAAAGCACATAAATACAATCTAGGTGATTAATTCTAAGAAAATTGAGATTAAAGTGTTGCTACTTGGAAAGTTTTTTGCTTTAAATTTGAGCTTTATTTTGGCAATGTCGCAAAATCACATAGCATAAGACAGGAAGTTGACAAAGGAAAGCGAACATAATAGAAAAAAAGAAGTATAAAAAAAGAGCATTTATGTGTATTTAATTAATCTTCGCTTGCGCCGCTAGCCAGTTTCTAACTCGTACGCTTTAGCTTAGCTTTCGATGTGATTATGTGCTTCTTTGTAGCGGCAGAATGAGTGTCGATAAAAACGCCGGTTAGTTGCGCACACCGTATGAGATTTATAGCAAATTTGTGTGTCATAATTTTTGTGATATGCAAATTTATATACTATAAATGTATATGAATTTCAATTTTTATGTTTGGCGATTTTTTTCACATGTTTATTTCGGTCTGAGGTTAATGAACGCCGTTGTTCGAAAGCTATTAGGTTGTTGATTAGCGAACATCAACACATTTTTTTCAAACTTTTTGAGAAAACAGAAGGAAGTGAGATAATTTTTTTTATTTTTTCTTTTTTTGGTAGGAAACTCAAAAAATAATAATTTGCAAACAGAAAACTGTGAATACTAAAAGTGGTCCAACGCAGTAGTTCAAAAAACATTCTTAATGAAATATTAATACTAGGCTGGTCTCCCTAACTCTACAACAGGAGTCTTTTTAATAAAACTTGTGTTTAAATTTGAACAAAAATTAACATAAAGAAATGCCGAAACGAGCAAACACCGTACGGCATAAATTGGCAACAGTATTGAATTTGGTTAAATTGTTAATCATATGCAAAACATTTGAAAGTAAAATTGAAATATAAAATGCGAAAACAACAACTGGTATAACAAACTGTTTGAAAATTCGTTAGACTTCATAGCAAATTCTATAAATCGCATAAACTGGTATAAGCGAACGTTCAACTAACTAACTTTATTTTTTGCTTTTACGTAAAACTTTTTTGTAGCAAGGCTGTTACATTAGAAGCGAATCGAACAAAAAATTGGTACAAATCGTATAAACTTGTATAAGAAAATATTACATGCAGCAGAATAACTTTGTCTTTGTTTTTTTTACTGTAAGAGTTTTCGATAGCAAAGCTAAAAACCTAAGTTCGAATCGAACAAACAGCTGGCATAAAGGTATAAACTGGTATAACTAAAGTTTTGAAATACACTGGTTGAAGATTCGTTTGATTCCATAGCAAAGAAGTGGTTTAAAATTTTTTATATTGGGAGGGATAAACAAAAAACTGGTATAAATGCCATAAACTAAGCGAAAGTTAGATTCAACTGAGTAACTTTCATTTTGATTTGACGTAAAACTTTTAGGTAGCAGAGCAATTATATTAGGTGCGAATCGAGCAAAAAACTGGTATAAATCGCACAATCTGGTATAAGTAAATAGCAAGTACAAATTTCATGAAAGCTATTATATTTGCTTTCACGTGCAATGTTTTTGACAGCCGGTCTGAAAGAATTGTTACCTATACTTACTTATAGCTTACAACCAACTGAAGTAAATCCCACAAACTAGTTTAAACTGGTATAAGGCAAAATATTAATTCAATAGCAAACACAAACTTATTTTGGCTTTCATACGGAAAATTTTTGATTTCAAAAATAACGGACACGAAAATTGTGAATCGAAGCCGACTAATATCACAATTTATATTTCTTAGAAAAGTACAACTGATTTGCGCCCCTATAAAGTTTGGTGTGTTTAAGAGGGTATTCTAGTCTAGAAATTTTAAAAAATCTAAAATTTTTTTTCTATATTTTCAAAGTTTAACTATTCAAGAATATGTGTACAAGATTATTTTTCAAAATTCAAATTATTTTCGGAGATATAGGCATTTTTCTGACCCGGCATCCAAACTGGTTCGGCCGGAACGCGAAACTTTAAACGTGTTTTTCTCAAAACTGACTTTTTCGGAACGATACCCACAATTTCTCAGGTTCTAATGGATCGATTTACTTCAAATATTTATAGAGTCTTCTTTATAGGCTTGTCTATGGTTGGAACTAGCCCCATCCCCAAATTTTTATTTTTATTATTTTTAAAAAATTCGAAATAGTCAGAAAAAGTGATCCAAAAAAACTTTTTGTGAAAATTTTTTTCCCACTTTTCCGTAGTTCCGGCCATTGCGACATTATTCTAGATTAATAATCTTTTTTTTTTTTTTGGTTTCAAATAACTAGGAGGGTTGAAATCATGGGCATGGTCACGTGGAAGTTTTTAGAGACCCCCCACTTCGTCAGCTCATAATTTTTGAAATTTTTTACTTTTTTTAGTATTTAATTTTTTTCTCTACTCTTCTAAAATTAAGAAATAACTAATAAAAAAATATATGGTAAAAATATTAATTGCCTTTTTTTACGACACTTTAAAAATTACCTGAAATTCTTGCTTCTAGACTAGAATACCCCCTTAAAAGTCAACTATTGTATTTGGTACATATACATATTTGGTGATCTAGCTCATCTAATCGAATAACCTAATCCAATTTAAATACATCCCTGAACGTGTTAAACTATAACTTAGCATAATGCTATTAAAACAGCAATAATGCAGATTAACAAATCGGAAATTAAAAATGAAAATGACATCAAAATTTAATTTAAGTGCGAACTGATAAGACGGCTAAACCAGCGATTAATGAGCTTTATGTCATTTGGAATGTAATCGCATATATGTCATATTTATTTCTGGCGTCTTTTTGCTGCTGGTTTTAGATTTGAAAAATTTCTGGCGGTTTTAGTTGCTTTTTGTTAAATTTTTTCGATTTGTATGTTTTGTTTTTATGACTGATAATGGCGACAAAAGTGTGACACATATGTATGGAGCTGTCAGATGAGATTTTTTCTCACGAGGCAGCACACGTTTATATTGTATGTATGTATGTATTTCAATGAACTTTCATGTGTCGTAGGTGAATTCGTATTACCCAAATTCAATATTAACTGTTGCCAATGTGTGTTGTTGGCAGTATAAGCTGTTTATACCAATTGTGTGCTTGTTCGTTTCTTTATTAAAGTTTTTGTGCATATTTAATAACCAATTTTTCTAAAAAGACTACTGTGGACGCTTCAGAAAGACCAGACTAGTTTTAATACCTCATCAAAAATGTTATTCGTATAATTTTATTTCTTTAAAAAATGTTTTAATTAATTGATTTAACTTATTAATTTCAATTGTCATATTTTTTTGTAATTAATTTTGTTTTATCTTTGTGTAAAATACAATTTTATATTTATTTTTTTTTCAAAAATTGATTTTTGTTTTTATTGTAATTTACTAATTATAATTGTACATTTTTTTTTTTTTAATTTTATTTCCCTTAAGTGAATTTTTTTATTTTATTTTTGTAGTATAAATAAATATGTTTCTTCTAATTAATTTATTTTTTTTTGTATATTTTTATTTTTTATATTATTTATTTTTAGTGTTTTCCTTACTTTTTGTTTTTTTTTTTTGTGAAATTATTTTTATTTTTAATGTAATTGATTTCCTTTTTTGTAATTTTTTTTTATTGTAGTTTATTTATTTTTTACCCTTTGTTTTTTGTTTTGCGAAATTAATTTTTGTTTTTATTGTAATTTATTTTATTTTTATATTTTATTTCGTTTCAGTGAATTTTTAATTTTTTTTTTGTTTTCTTAAAATTTATGTTTAATTTTAGTGTAATTTATTTTTTTTTTGTATATATTTTTTATTTTACTTATATTGATATTGAATTTTTTACTTTTGGTTTTTTTTGTAAAAATTATTTTTATTTTTATTATAAAATATTAATTTTTTTGTATATTTTTATTTTATTTATTTTTAGTGAAGTCATTAACTTTTTTCAAATTCATTTTCATTGTAATTTATATATTTTTTTTGGTATTTTTCGTTTTATTTATTTTTACTGATGTTTTTGTATTTGTTTTATAAAATGTATTTGTATTGTAATGTATTTTTTTGTATTTTTTTATTTTTTTTTTGAATTTTTAGTGAACTTTTTACTTTTTGTTATTTTTTGTAAAATTTATTTTTATTTGTATTAAAATTTATTTATTTTTCATTTTATATATTATTTATTTTAAGTGATTTTTTTTATCATTATTGTAATTTATTTATTTATTTATTTTTTTAAATTTTTATTTTTATTTATTTTTTTTATTTTTATTATAATTAGTGAATATTTTTATTTTAATTAATTTATTTTTTGTTTCCGTTGTGAAAATTATTTTTTATTTAATTATTGTAATTTATTTTTTTTTATATTTATATTTTTCTATTTTCATATTTTTGTAATTAATTTGCTATTTCCTAAAATTTGTGCATATTTTATTTATGTGTTTTTCATTTGTTCTCTTTATAGAGCCGCGAGAGTACATTGACACTCATGACATCCATTTATTAATTGTCTACGGGCCTCTATCTCATATATATACATACCATATATGTATGTCTGTTAATAAGTGTTCGTAGTTATAAATATTTATTATTACTATCTTTGTATTTGTTGCTCATGATATTTTTTAATTCTTTTTATTTTGGATATCTTTCTGCCGCTTGACATCGTTTCACTTTGAAAGTTATCTGTGCGTCAGTAAAATGTTTTCATTAAACTATTTATGACACTTAATGCCTTTTATGATTTTTATGACACAATATCAAATCTTCTTTGGACAAAGTGGTTTAAAGTTGAATTTTTATGGAAGCTGTTTTTATGACCAGTTGAAATCTATAAACACAAATCATATCAACAATAAACACAAAGTAAAAGGTTAATATTTCAGTGTATTTATATTTTAAAATTTTTTTATATACTTTTATGATATTTTCTTTTTAAGTTTTATTTTTATGTTTTTATTTTAATATTTTTTTCTTATCTTTTATACATTTTTTTGTCTGATAATGAATAAAAATTTAGTGCTAAAAGCTCATATTAACATTTTTAGTTTTATTTTTCAGGCAAAACTACCGACTTCCATTTATGAGGTCTTCTTTTCTATATGTAGCCGACGACTACACACCACAACTGCATGACATTTGGCGCATTTTTATTGGTACAAAATTTTAATTTTAAGAAAAATGCATATTCAAGCATATTAAACCCATTTTATCTAAGAAAAAGTGTTTTTTTTTTATCCATAAAAAGAACTGGCTTAGTCTCTGTTCAGACACGACAATTTTTAATGTGTCGACACAAAAAAGTATGTACCAAAAGGAGCGACATTAAAAGAGATATACACTCAATATACTTTTATTTAAGCAACACACTTTGTGTCCTGATTGGTCTCAGTTAGATTTAGAGACATACTATACTGATATTTTTTCTGCACTCGGCGTACAAATATCAACCAAGAGGTAGACAACTGGGTATGGAAAAAGAATTTATTCAGAAAGCAGAAATTATCTATGAGTATCAAGCGTATTGTATTAACCGTTGAGAGTAACTCAAAATTTCTTAAATTATAACCAACCGGTCCTGGATGCAAGCGTGTGTTCACTTGCAAAAATATTATAAATTAATCTTCCTTTACTTAATTCTAATTTCTACGTATATACATATAAATATTTCCATATACATATGTACCTAATTAAGCTTCTGAATCATAATGCAACATATGACCCTTTTAATTTTTCCAACATAATTTCAATATTGTTTTCATGTGCAACGAACCTAAGCGCTGCATGCGTAACAAATTCTATTTTTAACTAGGCTGCATAATGCATTCCCTGGGCATAAGTGATTTACTGAATACCTAACTACATATGTACATATAAGAATTCATACATCTGTTCTCGAGTACTTGCCACTCAAGCAACCGTGAGGGCATTTATCATATATACGCACTTAATCAGATGCGTCAAGAGTGAATCATGCACAGCCAAAGAAATATGTATTGAATGATAGCAAATACAGAATTAAAAAATTACAAGCTAAAAAACGGAGCGAATACAGTGTTTCTTCGAATTCAGTAATTATTATATTGACAGCGATTTATTGGCTGCCAACTGAAGGATATTTGATTTGAATATTCGAACACAGTTGAAGGATATTTGAGTTGAAAAGGGTACTACAGCTCACAAATTCAAGGATTGTACTTACAAAATTGCATACTTGTTGTAATCTAAAAACAAAGGTAGAGGTTCTTCCGAAGGGAGAGAGTATGAAGATTCTGTGGGGGATGGACGAACAACCGAACCACACTAGGAAAGGTAATTTAAGACAATTTATCTCTGCAAGTGCTCTAAATTGTGTGCTATGAAATAAGAGTTAGGTTTATTTAACTTTGCGTATGTATATTTTGCTCTGTCAAGGTGACATATGTACATATAATATCTTACGAAAATGAATGGCACTGCAGACAGCCGATATACTGCTTGTTTGCCTTATAGCTTGGGTACAACCGAGAAAAGGTTTCCCACTTTTTTAATCTTGCGATTGCATATTTTTAGAAAACCATTTTTTTATATTGATACGAATTTCGAATTTACTTTCGAATACTGTTTTCAAATATTTATATATTTCTTCGAGTTTCGAAATTATTTTCAAATTTTTATATATTGGTTCGAATTTCGATTTTTTTTTTGGAAATCATTTTCACACAAAAACTTGTGGATATGTTGGTTCGAACTTCGAATTGTTTTCGAAAACCATTTTCAAACATTCAAATATTGGTTCGAATTTCAAATTTTTTTTTAATAATTTTCCAACATTTCATATGGATGTGTTGGTTCGAATTGTTTTCGAAAACCATTTTCAAACATTCAAATATTGGTTCGAATTTCGAATTTTTTCCGCAAACTATTTTCAAATTTTATTATATTGGTTTGAATTTCGAATATTTTCCGCAAAGCATTTTCAAACATTTATATATTTCTTCGAGTTTCGAAATAATTTTTAAATATTTAAATTCTGGTTCGAATTTCGATTTTTTTTTTGAAAATCATTTTCACACATAAACAACTGGATATGTTGGTTCGAACTTCGAATTGTTTTCGAAAACCATTTTCAAACATTCCAATATTGGTTCGAATTTCGAAATTTTTTTAAAATAATTTTCCAACATTTCATATGGATGTGTTGGTTCGAATTGCTTCCGAAACCCGTTTTCAAACATTAATATATTGGTTTGAATTTCGGTTTTTTTCCGCAAACTATTTTCAAACAATATTATATTGGTTTGAATTTCGAATTTTTTCCGCAAACTATTTTCAAACATTTATATATTAGTTCGAATTTCAATTTTTTTTTTTCGAAATCATTTTCAAATATTTATATATTATTTCGAATTTCCATTTTTTTTTTTGAAAATCATTTTCGCACATAAACATCTGGATCTATTGGTTCGAATTATTCACGAAAACCGTTTTCAAACATTAATTATTAATTTGAATTTCGAATTATTTTCGAAAAACATTTTCAACTAATTATATATTTGTTCGAATTTCGATGTTTTTCCGAAAATAATTTTCAAACACTTACACATTGATTCGAATTTCGATATTTTTTCCAAAACCATTTTCAAACATTTATATATTTGTTCGAATTTCGATCTATTTTTCGAAAACCATTTTAAAATATTTATATATTTTTTCGAAATTCGAATTTCTTTCTGAAAACCATTTTCAAATATTCATATATTTTTTTTTTCGAAAACCATTTTCCAACATTTATTTATTGTTTCGAATTTCCATTTTTTTTTTTAGAAAACCATTTTCAAACATCAATATATTGGTTCGAATTTCGCACATAAATAAAATAAGTAATAACAGTAATTTCGATTTCTTAGGAAATCCAAAGTGATTCATGCGTTATACATTTTCGATACGATAAAAAAATACTCAAAGAAGCAATAATGACGTCACAACGCTAGCGTATATCTTCATGACGCCGCTATCTACTAGTAAATACAAACATTTTGCAACTTTGCACCAAAACTACAGACAGAAGCCGCTGTTGCTAAACGCAAGTTGTGGACTTTGGAACAGCAGCAGGTGACTGTATGGCAAGAAAACAAAGAAAATGAAGCAAATGAAACCAAATTCATAAAAAAATTACTTGAAAATGCCAAACTACGATAAATTGTGCGAATTCAAGGCATTATATGCTTAAATAGTGATATATGAAAGTCACTAGATGATTCATGATGAATGGAGAGTAATTCATGTTGTTGAAGCGCCAAGAAATTTGCGAAAGTGTGCGAAAATGGTCGAAGGCAAATGCAGAAGAAAAGTTTGGAAAAGAAAATTGAATAATATTCGCGTTAAATGTTGAAATCGGGGCCGAAAAGTTTTATGTACATATAATTTCAAATACATATATACCTATTTATTTATGTATGTATATATGTACAAATATGCCTGTGCATTTGACGCGCCAAAGTATTGTGGTTTGGTGACACACAAACGCCCACGCCAAACAATGAAGTTCAATGTGACTTCTGTGTGTATACAGTTATGTCTTTACTATATTCACATATATACTATGTATTTGTTTATATTTAAGCGCGCAAAAGAACTAATGAAATATTCATAATTTTACGTGCAAAGACAGCAAAGTGAACAACTGAGAGATCACATGCGCGCAGCAGTCAGACAAAATAGCTGCGGCGCGGCAGAAGAGAGAGAAGCTGCGTTCGCATACTAAACAACACGCACAATCACCACTTGTATACAAACGTATATTTAAATATAAATAGGTGTGTATTTATGTAGCTTTGTATGCTCAAATATAAGTTTAGTCGAAATGCTGCTGTATTTTTATGAATGAATGAATGGAACTATAGAAAGCTCGCGGTGAAACAAATGCGAAGAAATATATGAATCAGCGCTTATATAAATACATACAAACAGGTTTACAGTTATATAGTCCAAACGGTAGCTGCTTAAATTGTTTTAACTTAGAGAATGAAACAACAAAAAAAAAAAATATCAGTAAACTATTTTTCCAATTTTCTTTTGGTATGCAAATGCATATATAGTATAAGGTAAATGTGCCAGTGAACGAACACTTAATTTGTTTTTCGATTTTAGCCACCATAATATGTATGCCAGGCATTCAATTATGTGGAAATATTTAATAGCAACTCAGGACGATTAACTATATTAAAGACGGCCAAATAAATCAAAAAATTATTTCTTTAAACAATGTTTATTGGAGGGAGTTGTTCTACCACTGACTTTGATTGTTTTCTGATATGTCGTACGTAGATCGTTATTTTTAATAAGAACTCACATCTTTTACTTATTTTATAGGACATTTTCGGAACTTGTGCTTAATTGTTAAAACTAAAATTTATAAATGGGTCTTACGAACCCACCCTATGCTGCCTTTTGTGGCAGAGAACCATGGAACACCCATCATTGATTTAATAAAAATATCAAAATACATGCTGCTCAACAGCCGTCCTGCGGGCTTTTTGTGACTATGTGAGCGCAAAACATTAGTGTTTTCCTTCCGCTCCCTTGCACATGATATTGGTGATGCTGTAAGACCCTAGGCATTCTATGTGACCCTAATCTATCTATTACGCTTCCTGGAAGGTAGTTGTATATATACAGCCACTTTCCAGCAGGCATTTTATCTGCTATCTCTCTGCTTCTAAGAGCATTCTCTGACTCAAATTATTCAGTTTCTGTAAAACATAGACACCCAGACGGCCAGTTATATGAGCGTCTCGACAGATCTTCAGATTTGATTCCACCTGATTTATTTTTATAAGGGATTTTTTTGAAACAAAGTTTGCGGCAACAATCTTCGAACCCTTCAGGAGCTCAAGCCAAAACATTCGTGGCAAAATCATCACTACAACGATCAAGATGTTCGAAAAAGTAGTGGAAATGCAAAAAAGAAGAAGGCCGATTTTGTTGGCTGTCGAATAGAGGGAGTTAAAATAATATGTGACCTGGTCTACGAAAAGGGGGCTTAGGTGTCAAAAAAATAAAAATAAAATAAAAAAATAAGATAAAATAAAAAAAAAAAATTGAAAAAAAAAAATTATAATAATAAAAATTGATTTTTTGACACCTAAGCCCCCTTTTCGTAGACCAGGTCACATATGGTGAAAAACAATTCATCAAAAATATTACATTTAATTCGAAAAAAAAAAATAAAATAAAAACATATCTCAAATCACAGCACGCACCTCGAACAACTTGTCTGATCAAAAAGTCAACTGCTTGCATAAATTATCGAAAGTGAAAATGAAAATGCGCCAAATGAGTGCAAAAACAATTGGCAGCAGACGGATTATGAATTTAGAAACAGTGACGTCAAAAAGATTCAAGAAAATTAAAAAAAAAAATAAATAATAAAAAAATGTAAAGAAGACATAAAGCCGCTTTACAAAATTTCAAACGCAAAAAGAAAACACAACAAAGAGATTTTCATCATTTTCATCAGAAGGCAAGGTCGGTCTTCTTGCTGTTTTCGAAACACATGCACAGTGGTTAATGCGATTTTGAAATATAAACAAAAGTGAAATTATTGAAATTTTTGTGGCAAATTGAATCACTAACTGCTGCTGTTGTTGTTGTTGTGCAGGCACTAATGAAAATATAATCAAACAGCTCATTAGCGCAGTGCAAGTGAGTACATAAATCGGTTGTATGGGAGTAAATTAATGTGTGTCTGTATGCCTAAGTCTATATGTGTGTGTGTGCTTTTTTTTTTAAATTTTGGTTTTTGATATGCGCTGATTTTGCTCACTGACTTGCTCACTCAGCAATTGCAAAGTGTTGCTGTTCTCGTTGTATTTGCTACTTTTTTCTGCTTGCATAGCTTGACAATGAGGCAAGCGCTAAGTATAAAGATTTAGACCGCATTGCTTAGCAACTCACCTGTTTAACAGTGCGTGCAAGCATACATACATATGTACATGTTGTGTGTGTGTTTGAGTATTGTTGTTTGTTAAATATTTGTTTCAAACTTTTTATGTACATTTTTTTTATTACTTTTCTGCGAACATACCTGGTAATACGGCGCCTTTGGTCAGTCCCAGCGACAGCGTCAAAAACAGCAACACGGCGTACATGGTGCTATGGTGAATATGTTGCTGTTGTTGTAGATGTTCAATGTTGCACGAGATCCTCTATATTGCCTGGTACTCGTTGAATTACTTTACCTTGAACTATCTTGCACTTAAATTTTTTAACACATTGCACAAAACTTTTTTATTTGCACTAACTTTTTTACACTTTTAAATTTTTGTAGACACCGAAAAATATTTTTTTTTCACTTTTCAATTAATTTTTTTTAACTTTTATTTAACTTTTTCAAATGTTTTGAAATAAATTAAAAAATTATCTTTGTTTTGCAACACTTTTACTTATGTTTTCTTTAAGTAAAAATTTTTCGCAATTAAATTTTTTCTTAATTAAGCCGTTGAAACTATGCTTTTTTTCAAATTATTCATATCAACACATCATACTAGGCATTAATATCAGAGCAGCTGAAAAAAAATTAAAATTTAATTAAAATATAGATTTACCATTTTTTACAAAAATTTTAATGTTCATTAAAAAATTAAAAATTTTCATCAACAAATTAAAAAAAAAAAAAATTGATAAAAAATTAAAATAAAAAAATCATAAAAATAAGAAAATAAAATAAAAAAATGGTTCAGAAAAAATTTCAGAATTTTAAGAAAATACTTTTTTATAATTTTTTTCTTAATTTTTGTATGAAAATATTTTTTAATTTTTTTATGAAATAATATTTTTGTTTTAAGAAAAAAAATATTTTTGAAGAAAAATATTTTTGAAGAAAAAAAATATTTTTTAAGAAAAAAATATTTTTTAAGAAAAAAAATTATTTTTAAGGAACATATTTTTTTTTAAGAATTTTTTTTTTATTCTTTTATGAAAAACTGTTTCAACAGATTTATAAACAATTGTTTTTTTTCCATATATTCATAAAAAAATATTTGCTTAAAAAATTTTGTTTCATAAATAATTTAAATAAATATAAAAAAAATTTACTCATAAAACGATGAAAAGAAAAAATTCATAAAAAATAAAAAAAATCATAAAAAAATGTTTCAGAAAAAATTTTATAATTTTAAGAAAATTTTTTTAAATAATTTTTTTTCTTAACTTTTATGAAAATATTTTTTAATTATTTTATAAAAAAAATTTATTTTTTAAGAAAATATTTTTTTCAAGAAACAATTTTTTTAATAAAATATTTTTTTTATGAAAACATTTTTTTAATTCTTTTATGAAAAAATGTTTCAAAAAATATTTCTTAAAAATTTTCATAAAAATATATTTTCATAAAAAATTTTGTTTCATAAAAAAATTAAATAGATGTGAAAGCATAAATAATAAAAATATTCATTTATTTAAAAAAAATTAATATATGAAAAAGTTGAGCTTATTTACATAATTTAAAAAAACTGTAAAGTTAAAGAAAGAATTCTTAAAAAAATCATTAAAAATATTTTAATAAAAAAATATAAAACACATAAATAAAAAATATTCAAAAGCTAAAAAAAACATGGAAAGTTTAGCTTATTTAAGTAAAAAGATCTAAAAATATAAATTTAAAAATTTTTAAATAAAAAACATTCATAAAAAATTGAAAAAAAATTTGCAGAAAAAAGCTTTTTATAAAAAATATTAAATAGATCATAATATAAATGTATCTGAAAACATAAATAATAAACTGTAAAAATATTAAAAAAAAAAAAGTTTTTCAAAAAAAAAAAAAAAGTTGAGTGTAATTATAAAAAAAGATTTTAAAATATGAATTTCAAAATTTAAAATTACTCAAAAAAGTTTTAATATAATATATCGAAACCAAGCAAAACATAATATTTTACAGAAATGTTATATTGCTACAAGTCTAAAAACATATGTAACTACAGAAACAGTAAACAGTATAGCCAATATTGAATTTTTTCCAATTTTTCTTAAATTTATCAGTCAACCAGCTAATGCTTACAACGAGATTATACGCATATGGCAGTTCATCAATGCCACAAGCACAGCAGGATTTCAAACTTAGACAAGTAAATTAAATATAACTATACACATTAGTGTTGACAGTACCGAACACTAAAATATTTCGGGATCAAAGAAATATTTAATATAGTTTGTTGTAAACTATTTTTATTACAATAACTAAACACTTGTAAATTCATATAAGTATTGTTAATCCCGAAAACGCAAATATTTCGGGATCGAAGCAATATTTCATTTACTTTGTTTAAAGTTTTTTTTTTATCAAACAAAGAGATGTTCATAAGTCCAAAATGCATATTAGTGTTATCAATCTTGAAAAATTTTAAATTTCGGGATTTGTGATATAATTAATTATTTTTGATTTAGCATAAAAACTCGCGATCGGTAAAATATTTCACTTGCTTATTTATTAAATAGTTTCAGCTTTGTAACAATTAATATCGTACAACGCAAGTTTTGGCAATCCCGTAATTTTAAATCTTAATTTAAATTTAACTTGTGTTTCATAATATTAATTTTTAACTTTCGAGCCTCATAGATGAATTCATTGGCTGTATTATAAATAGTTTTCGCTACGTAAAAATTAATATTTACATAAATTTTGTCAATCCCGAAAACTTAGAATTTCGGGATTTGTGAAATAATTAATTTATTTACTTTAAATAGTTTCCGCTGAGTAAAAATTAATATTATGCAAAGTAAGTTTTCTCAATCCCGAAATTTTTAATTTTTAATTTTCGGGATAATTATTTCGGGATTCATGAAATTTTTTATTAAAAAAATATTTTATTGGATCCATACGAAAAAACCTAAATTAATCTTGAAATCCCGAAACAAAAAGTTTTGAGAAAGCCAACGAATACAGACATGCTTGGTAGCAAAACACTTGTAAATATTTATGAATTAATTAGTATAGAAAATGAATTGAAAGCTAAACATATGTACATGTAATAATACATACCATATTCGAATATGTATGTACATAACTATAAAACAAAGAGCGGAGTGATAAAAAGTGTTTACAGAAAAATAAAATGTCTGCACCAACACAAAGCCAAAATATTTGAAGAAAATCATTTCGAAATCAACAAATAAATAAACCAAGAAACAATTATTATAGATTACATAAATCTGCAGCACCTTAATTACTCATTAATAGCAACATATTAGGGTGGCTACATTTTGTGGAGTAAATAAAATCCTTTCTGATTTTTTTTTAATTTCTTCTTTTTTTTTTAAATTCATTGGGTGGTATATTATATAATTATTACATACAACTATTACTATTTGGCAGTTTTTTTTGGGTAAAACCATAAGTAAAAGGTAACTTGGAACGATTTTCATGCTTAATCTTCGAAATTGAAATATTTGCCTTGCAATTTCGAAATTAGGCTTCTTGCAAAATATTATTTTTAACTATAGTAAGTGGTTATTCAAAATTTAAAAATATGGACACACTTTTTAGTGTTTTCTTTAATTGTAACGGTATATATTTTTCGGCCAAATTTTGCGGTGAAATTCGGAATGTTCGAAAAAATTAGTTATATTTAAAGAATACTGGCTGATTTTGGAGCACTCATAAGTATCATGTTGCCAAATTTTTAGAACTTATATACAATCATAATAATAATAAAAATTTTTTCAATAAGCATAAATTCGAAATTTGGAGGCAATTATTCCGATTTCAAAAGCTGATTTCGAAGAGCGTAGAAGTTACTCTTTTTTAATGACTTAATCTAGAAAAGTGTGAGTATAAAGTATTTTAGATTCCTTTCTTTTTGAAGGTTTTTCATTAAGCTTAATTTCGAAATTCGAACCAAAATATTTCCTACTTCGAAAAACGTAGAAATAACTATCTTTCTTATGACGTATCTAAAAGAGAGTCAGTATAAAATATTTTAGAGTTCCTTTCTTTTTGAAAATAAAATATTTAAGGTTTCCTTTCCTTTCGAAATTTTTTCAGTAAGCATAATTTCGAAATTCAAAGATAAATATTTCGATATTGAGAGTAGAAAATTTCCTCTCTCTTATGACGTGTGAGTATAAACTATTTTAGATTTTTTTTATTTTCGGAACATTCGAAAACGTTTTTATAATTACTAAAAACTAAATATTATAATAAATGCAAACAGTTTAGACTACTTTAGTATTCTAGAAGTAGTTACGACAGAATAAATTTTCTCAAATTTCTTTATAAAAATATTTTTTTTTTTTTACCCACCCTAATGTGCATTTTGTAAGTTACCTAGCGGGTGGTTGATTAACACTGTTTAACTGTGGCGCATTGTTTGCTTAATTTGTAATGTAATGGATATAATTAAAAATCTTGCGCAATTTATTTTTTGTTTGTATTTATTCGAAACTTCCCTACTGCATTGTAGTTGTACTTGAAAATAGCCATATGTATTCAATGTGAGTTATACATATAAACGTAAATGAAAAATTAGGAAAAATTACAGTCAATAATTTTAGAATATTATAGAATGTTGAAAGTTGGTTTTGAGCATCTTTCTACGAACAAATACACGAGTTTGTTTGAGCAGACAGCTAATTGAAATAACGACAAGCAATTAATGGTATTCATAAGAAGCAGAGAAGAGTGGTTAAGACTGAAAAAGTAAATGAAGGTGTTGAATTATTAATGACTGCAGCGGGAAAATCCAACAGTCAGCATTTACGCTCCTGTAAATACGAGAGAGCCTGGTTTCACAGCTACACCTCATGTAAATTCTTTCACTATAACATAAAATTCTATGTCTTCAAACTCGAGGGTTTACTTTGACAGCTGGTTTGACAACGATACCTGTAGGAAATTCTTTCACTATAAAAGGCAACAATGCATTCAGAGAAATGAAATTAATGCGATACGTATATATTTCGAATTTAACTTTAAAATACTTGAAAATCTATTTTTTCCAGTTGAACAAAAATATTTTGAAAATATGCACATTACTTTACTTAATGCACACATTTAAAAATGCATAAAAGTGTCAGAAATTGTAAATGCTTATAAAAATGTTAATATTGTGCTTAAAAAATGGAAAATACATTTATTTGACATTTTCATTTTTGAATTTCGCCTTAATATTTGGCATTTTTAAGCAAATGCGTCAAATAGTAAAGGCGCATAAGCTTTTTCAATAATAAAATGCAACAACTCACCAACCACGGCTATAAATTATGCTACAAATTATTTGGATTTTCCCAAAATTATTTTGAATTTTTACCGAAATGACATTTTGGATAATTGCCAGGATTTAACCTCGTTAAGCTGGTGATTAAACGCATTAACAAACAAAATTAAATTATTAATAATTATGATTCGAAAAATAACGGTATTTTGCTGATTTCGTGGTACACAGCTAGTCCAAGAATAAATTTATAATACCAAGAGTTAATGTGTCTACCTGGTTTTGGTCTTTGATCAATAAGTTTGGACCTAATTTTTATTACCTAAAACTTTCTAACAACTTTTGAGTATATTTCTTATGCTTTTTTCAATTTATTTTTTTTTTTTTATTTATTAATTTCAGATTTCATATTGTTTTTAAAACAGTTTGACCTAAAAAATATTTTTTTCTTTTTTATTTTGTATTCCTCCATGGGATCATTTATTGGTCGAATATAAAATCAACATTTTAACGCAACAACCACATAAACGAGAAATTGTTGCTTTTATATAGTGTACCCATACTATGTATAGAGTTTAGATAATGAAATCATACAGCAGTTGCTTACCTACTCTTGAAAACTACATTGAAATTGTATGAGGAGTATGAAGATGAGTTTAGAACTGGCTGAGCAAAAGACATGCTCATAAGAACTAGAAAAGTGGAGGAAAGTATGTCCATACTATACTTAAACAAGTGGTTCCATGGGAGAGTCTGAAGTTGGGTATGGGTTAGGTTTAGCGGATTGAAAAAAAGTATGGAGAGCAAAGAACGACAGCCTAGCGCACAGTGTTCGTAACAGAAAGAGCCTTACGCTTGGTAAACAAAGCTGAGGATCTAACTAATTATACTCGAAGCGACAAAGCGTTATTTGAAATGGATAATAAGAAAAAGATAGATCTGTAGTGCGTTTCTGTAACCCATTTCGATCGATGTTCTCGACTCAAATTCTCGATTTGACGTCACTCTCACTCAATGTGTTTCTGTAAAATAATTACTCGATTCAATCGATAGTCAGCTGATATGTTCCATTCCATTTTAGTAGGAATGCTCGATTGAATGTGTTTCTGTAACCAAATTGAATGAGATACTGTCGATTGGTTTTCTCACTTCCATTTGAGGTGATGACAAAAAAATTTTTCGTTAAATTCAAAATGGAATTAGTGAATTTAAAGCAAATGTAAGTATATTTTTGTTAATATATTACATATAACAGTTAAAAAAGATTTGATGCATTTTCTTTAAAGAGAAGTACGTCGGGGCGTGTTACGAATGGCCAAAAGAGGCGGTTACTGCACTTAATGTAGCAGCACCGCAGCGTTGGAAGGGGCCAATTTATGAAACCAAATGCGAGGAAGGAGCACGAAGAGGTTTGGGTGCCGTTGCTGCTGAATTAAATGCATTGGGAGGGTCCCACAAGTCCCCTAATCAGTGGAAAAAGGTAAAACTAAAATATTCTAGTGTATAGCATTACAATTTACATATGTGTGTTGTTTTTTTTAGTGTTGGATAGACTGGAAATCGGCAGTCAAAAAGCTGCACAATGCCCACAGAGCGTTCGCCAGACGAACTGGAAACCTGCCGTTGCAGGACGGTCCAAAACCGTTGGATGCCATGGACCGGGAAATTTTGGAGTTTTTTTCCAGCGACATGGTGGACGGTGATGGGCTCACTCCCGAAATTGGTTTGTCGGTGAGTAACGTCTGTCAAAATTTAAAGTTGTGATTATAAATGTGATAATCAAATTGGTGTATATTGCAGACAACGGCTGAAATGGTCGATGTTACCATTGATGATGAGGGTGATGCTACTGCCAACATTGGGTTGGACGTAAGTAACATATTACAAAACTAAAAACTAAGCTATTTAGTGATCCGTACGGAATTCTAGGCAAACGCGGACAGTTTGGACATCTTCGAAGTGGAGGCACTTGAAGAGGTTGCAATGGGTCAGGTGCTTGAGGTTGTGCCAAACAAACAGCAACCCAAACAGCGCACAAACCAAAGCTGTGTGGAAGAGGCGAGCAGTCTCATTGAAAATCACCAGGCGCAACTGAAAGAGATTTTGGAGAGACAACACAAGGAGCACATGGGTGTTTTAAATGGAATTCACGATACACTGAGAGCTCTGCTGGAAACCATGACGGGAGGTAACAATTTGCGATAAAATTTGAACGTTCTTTAAATCTCATAAATATTCCTTTTCTTCTAGCGACTGTTGCATAAGGAGTAGGCACAGCAAAATATTCATATTTTCTAAATATTATATTCATTGGTTGGGGCCTAGGCTTTGCTTATATACACCAATAGCAGTAGCTGCTTCAAACGGGGTTACATAGTCGCGCTCCAATGGTGGTTGCATTGAAATCTATTCCCGGAAGGACAGTAATGTTCACTACAATCGACTGTTATTATAATATATATTTAAAAAAAATAAAGAGTTAAACATAATTTGCAAACAGTATCATTTGGAGTGTTCCTCATATTTTTCTGAACACCACTGTATTTGAATTAACTGTAAAAGTGGTTTCTTAAAATAGTATTTGGTATAGCTCTTCCTTCAATTAAAATGTTAAGTAATGAACCATTGTCTCCATGTGGAGAATTTTCAAGTGGATCAACTTCAGGATGTGGAAAATTATATCTCTTTCGAATATTATGTAGCGTACAGCATGCATTAATTATTGATCCTGCAAATGAGGGGTTCACCATTAGGCCACGGTCTTGGGAAAGGCACCCAAATAATTTTTTTAAAACTCCATTAAGGCGTTCCACACAATTTCGAGGTCGTGCGTGAGAATCGTTGTAGCTTTGCTGATTAATACTCTCTACATTTCTGAATGGAGTCATTAGCCACGGCTGCAACGGATATCCAGAGTCTCCAAGCAACCATCCTGTGAACCCATTGGCAGTGTACTCATTCAGCATATGGGACTTTAGTGTACTGCTTTCCCATATGTAGGCGTCGTGCGTACTTCCCCCATATCTTGCAAAGCACGCCAGGATATTTAAATCAAAGTCGCACACTAATTGCACATTTTTGGAAAAATATCCTTTTCGATTAATGTAGCAGTGTTCTACTGCAAGTGGTGGCTTCTTAATTTTGACGTGAGTGCAGTCAATCGTTCCTAAGATGCCAGGAAATCCAGTAGCAGTGAAGAACTTGGAAGTGAACATAAACAAAAGCCAGCTATAAATAACCATTAATCTTCAAGATTATAACACTTCACTTGCCGTTGCTTCACAATATTCTGCTGCTCTAAGGTAGTTGGAAAAATGATGTAACGTTGCGCCACATGATTTTGCAAAATCTCTGTAATTTGATGCACTATGCGGCTTACCATGGTCTTACTTATAGGGCAAACAAAATCCTGACCTACTTCCCTAAGAAATGATTCTGTAGCATAGTAATGCAGCGCTACACACAACCTAGTGGAGTTTGGAATAAATGTACTTCTTACTGCTGTGTCCATAAAAGGCTCGATTTCCACAAGGAGTGCCCCTACTGCAGTTCTGCTGAAGCGGAATAACTCAAGAAAACGCAGCTCGGGAATGCTGAATGGATCTGTCGAATTCCTTAAAGTGCGCCTTTGTATTCGCAACATATTTCTTCTGTCATGCCGTATGGCGAGCGTTATTACTAATAAACTCATAGCTGAAGCACAATCAATTTTTATTTATTAATAAGAATTAAATATTTGTGCACACATTTCTATATTGCTTACTTTTCTCAATAATAGTTTCTCAAACATGAAGTTGTCAGTCCGATTCGATAGATTTCTTGTCGATTGGCGTTCCATTTCTCTCACTGTTTCATATTTTGTCGACTTATGCTTACAGAAACACTCGTTCTCGATCAATCGACTAATTTGGATCGAATCGAAATGACGTCACTATAATCGAGTATATTGTCGATTTCTTACAGAAACGCACTACTGATCTGTAGCAAAGGTTTTCGGCATGAATGTATGATCCCATGTGTCCTTAACTGATCTATATGATTTTTGGGTTCTTGATAGCTTGATGAGCTCTTGGAATTAATCTCTTCCATATTCCTTCTTTGTAATATGTCTTTAATTCCGCTAACAAATCTGACTACTTCCAGGAACGCACAGTTAGTTCTTCCATTAATTCCACAAACATTTTCAAAACAATTCACAGTTAGTTCTTCCATTAATTCTATGAAAATGTTCAAAGTCAATCAGCACCCTCAAGAATTTGGAATATGTGAAACTATAATGATATGTTCCATCCCAAAAAAGGCAACTCCTACATTCTAAAATTCCTATAGATAAGCATTGTATCTGAGCAAGAATAAATATGCAAAAAGTTCGATAATGGCGATGCCGGTGTCGCAATCGCTTATCAAAGCGTCGTTAAATAAAGCGATAAAGTTGCGACAGACGACAAAACAAAGAATAACATAACAAATGCCAAAAAAACAAGAACACAATAAACCAAGCTAGACAGCAAAAGATTGTGAAAATAATAAAGAAAAAAATAGAAACAGAAAAAAGAGAAAACTAGTGGCAAAAACATAACAAACAAAGCAAAAATAGCCAAACGAAAGCAATGAATATAAGAAAGCTAAGGGGGCATTCACTTTTTGGGGTTGTACGCAAATGCTCTAATACCAAAGGGTGAAGAAAATAACAATAAAGAGTAGAAATTAGACAAAAAGTGGAAAAAGGTGAAAATAGTGAAAATAGAAGAGAACTTAAGCGAGAGTGTTAAGCAAAAAAGCGACAGAACTTGGAAAAACTACCAAAGCAAGGTGTGTAGCATAAAAAGAGAGTTAAACATGAAGTGTTTTCAACAGAAGGCGGAACTAAGGCATAGCAACCGTTGTGTGGGTATGGCAGTAGCATAAGTCGATCGATTGACACAAAAGCATTTTGTTTGATTTTGGGACAATACAACTGTCTGGCCGACGGGTGATTTATGAAGAGAGCGCATGGCATTGTCTCTAGGAATATACGCGATAAGTAACCTGTGACTCCAGGGAAATGTTTGAAGCATGGCATAAATGGAGTAAACGAAATGTAGGAAATTCGAAAAAAAGGTGAAAAGTAACTGTAAACTGCCAAAATTAGGGCAAAAATATAGGTCAAACTGCGAGCGCAATTATTCTGGTGGAGTGTTTCAGCAAATACGCCGTTACTTTTTTGTATTTGTTGGAATGTATGTCAATTCAGTGGCGTGTGAAGAAGCCACTTTTGAAAAAATGCACGAAATTTAGTTTGAAAAAAACAAAAAACGAATAGCTAGCGGCAAATTAAAACAACAAAAAGTGTATGGTGTGTGGCGGAAGTAAATAATACTTGTATAAATATATATGTATACCTGTATATATCATATGGCATTCAAACTGTAATTAAAGTACAAGCTGTTTGCACAACAAAAAAAAAAAAAAAAAAAAAAAGTAACAAAAAAAAGCGAAAAATAACAAAAAAAAAAAAAAAAAGTGGAAAACACAACCAAAATAATAACCAAATTGAAAACTATAAACATGCGGGCAAATGAGTTGTTTGCGTTCGCTGCTCTTGGCTCGTGGCATAAGGCACCCCCACAAACGCATCGCGTGCGAAAGCGCTTAATTTTGCTACAACTTATTTTGTTTTATTTTGCCCTTCCACTTTTTTGAGACACTTTACTTTTGTGTGTGTGTTTTTTTTGTGTTTGCTGCTCATGTCTTCATTTTCCATTCATTTGGCCGCGTGCATAATGCGCGCAACGCACACACCCGCTCACGCTAGCGGGCTTAATTTGGTGAAAACGCACAAGCACACGTATGTTATGTGTTTGTGTATATATAAATTAATTGTAATGTGTGCATGTGGTGGAAGACTAATGCAAATGTAAATTGTTGGACACTTACCTACATGCAAACGCTGCTGCTGCAATGCGGCAATTTTTGGTCTGATGACGAAATGTGGCAATTTTAATTTTGTTTAATGTTTTTGTTATTGTAGTTTTATGTATTTTGCTGGCAATTTAGTTTGACAACAAAATTAGTCGAAAATTTGTGCGGTAAATTCTATTTTCGCTGAATTATCGGCCAAAGTTTTGCGGTAGCAAATTTTTTGGTGGTAGATTTTATTTAATTTTTTTTCAGCACTATTAAAGTATTAAATTTTATTTTTGGTAAACACAATTAAAGTAACAGTTTTTTATTTAATTTCTGTATTTCGTTATAATTTGTTGTATTTTTTTTTATATTTCTTAATAAATAGTTTTTCGCTAATCGCTGTAATTTATAAATTTTTGTAATTAATTAATTTTTTATTTTTATAATTAATTAACTAATTAGTTTTTATAATTAATTAACTAATTCATTTTTATAATTAATTAATTAATTAATTTTTATAAATAATTAAGTCATTCATTTTTTTATAGTCTACTTAATTTTGCCATTAATTAATTTTTGTAATTAATTAAATTCTAAAAATTTTTTTTCACAAAATTATGTACATATGTATGTTCTTCTCGGAAAAACTGATATATTTACACAAAATGTTTACCACACTCGACACTTTAGTTGCAGTGCTTTTATTCACTTAGTAATAATTTCTGTAAAGCGAGGTAAAGTTAATAAATATTTTCCAATTAATTTTATAATTCGTTTTTTAATTAATTAATTTTTCAAATAAAACTAACTATTTATTTATAAATTATTAAATTTATGTATTTGCGATAAATTAATAAGTAATTAAATATAATTTTTTTTTGTTTAAATTATTTATAAAATAGATTGCAAATTATTAAAAAAAATCAAGATATTAAAAAAGATCATAAAAAATCTCTAAATATAAAAAAATAATTTAAAGTAATTTTTCAATTAATAATTACTAGTTTTAATTAATAGTTCACTTTTTATTAATTAATTATAAATTTTTTATATTTCTCTAATATAATAATTAATTGAAAGTTCAATTTAAAAATATTTATATATTTATTTCTATATTCTTTTTAATAAATAAACATAACTGACTTGTCCAAAATTGGTTCAATAAAAATTTTCTCAACTAATTATTAATAAATTTAAAATTTTTATAGAAAAAATTTCAAAATTTTAAATATTAAATGTTTAAAAATATATTTATTTATTTTAAACAGAAATAAAGAATTTTTAAAATAAATTAAATTTTCAAATTATTTTTAATTAATTGCTAATGAAAAAAATTACAATTTGATAAAAAGAATTTTTGATGATTTATTATTTAATAAATAAGCAAAAAAATATTTTTTAATTTTTTTATTTTAATTAGTAACAATTAAATTTTCGAAGAAATTTTTAAATTATTTATATCTAATTAAAACATTATTAAAAAATATTTAAATTAAAAATATTACAAAAATGTATTTTAAAAAGTGGTTATTACTAATTAAAATAAAAAACAAAAATTAGTAACTTCTTTAAAAATTAATAAAAATAATTTAAAAATTAATTAAATTGTTTCTTAAATATTAATTAAAAAATTTATTTTAAAGAATTAAATTCATACAAAATTATAATAAAACAATAATTTAAATAATAATTAATCAAAAATTCTATATAAAAAATTTTTATATTTAATTATTAATTTGAAATAATATAATTTTTTTAATGGGTCTTTACCAATTTAAATAAAAAAATTTAGTTATTAATTTTTTTAATTACTACTTAAAAATAAATTAAAAATTTATTTGAAAAAAAAGTTATTACTAATTAAATTTAGAAAAAGAAGTTATATTAAATTACAATTACTAATTTAAATAACTTATATAAAAAAATATTTTAAAAAATTAAATTCAAATAAAATTGTATTAAAACAATAATTTAAATAATATTTAATCAAAAATTTTATATAAAAAATTTTTAAATTTAATTATTAATTTGAAATAATGCAATTTTTTTTTTAAATTGGTCTTTACTAATTTAAATAAAAAAATTTAGTTATTAATTTTTTTAATAACTAATTAAAAATAATCTAAAAATTATTTGAAAAAAAAAAGGTTATTACTAATTAAATTTAGAAAAAGAGGTTATAATAAATTACAATTAAACAAAAAATCTATTTAAAATTTTTCTAAAATGTTTTTAAAATTTTTTAAAATTTTTTTTTAAATTTTTATTCTAATATTTCTTCCATAAAAGAAATTCTGTTTATGTTCGAGTATTAGGTATTTGCGCAAACTATAACTGAATATCCGCAAGAACAACTATATCTGAGAACTAGTAATTTTTTTTAGATAATACTTTCTTTCAGTTGAGAACTTAAATTTCCATACCTTCAGATACAACACACTTTAAGCTTTCATAAAATTAATTTTTTTTCACAACAAATTTATAGCAAAATTTTCATAACTTTGCATTCTAGTTAGAAAAGAGTTGTATAAACTTGTAATTGAACACTTGTTTCCACTTGCCACAAATCAAAAATTTTCCATAATTTACAGATTACACTCTTTTATTTTTATGTATAAAATTTTAGAAAATTTATTTCACAAACAACAATTTTATTTCTTAAATTTCCCACAACTTAACAAACGCACGTCTTTACTTCAGTAAGTTAGTACGCAATTTACACGATTTCACGACAAACTTTCGCAAACAAAGCGGCAAAAAAACACAACCTTTGCATTGTCAAGTCGTTAGTGAACTGAATTTGGCCGTTGGCTAGCCAGCCAGTGGCCCAACAGCGATCCATGCACAAATTGGCAGCGCATTGTGGGTCTAGCCAGCTAGTGTGTGTGGAATGTATTGATAACGCGGCTAGGCGCTAGAGAGCGCCAAATCTTTAAAAATTTGCTCCAATCAGTGCTGCCGTTACACGGAGTCATAAAGTGTAACTGTGGTATTTACGATTCTGATATTTGTATATAGTTGAAAATTATTCAAATTTGTTATTATGTAAAAAAAATAGATTTTGTTTATTTTGGTGCAGATATTTGCGCAATAATATGAAATTCTCTCAAAACGCAAGGCTGTATGGAAGGTGCATAAGCTAGTTAGCTCCACAACAGCAACGAGACTATACTCCAACTAGCTGGTTTGCGCTGTGTGCCTCTATCACTGTTGTGGACTTTCTGCTCTCTTCTATAATGTATGCGCTCTCTTTGACCCAATCAGTGAGACCCAGTGTTCTCAGTAAGCTGAGCGTTGCTTTATTTAGTTAATGGCATTTGGCTCTGTTTTCATATATTTGTGGAAACTATGGCTCAGCTGATTTTCGATTTTTGGCCGAATTGTTTACAGCTGCCTTTGGCGATTTGTTGTACTCCGTAGGTGAGTGTTTTGTTTGCATTGAGTACTTTCGCTTATATACTTGTAGTTTGTATAAGGAATATGTGTTGGCTTTGATCTTACCCCTTTGTTTGGAAATATATGTATATGTATGTACTCATAACTGTACATATATACATATATATATATTTGTGACAGTCAGCTGCTTGCTTTAATGAGATTTTCTTCTTTCTTTTCTTACTCAAACATTCGGTATAGGGGGAATTTCGAAGTGTAAACAAAAGCTAACAATGAGCAGCGGGAATTTTTCGGTATTTGAAATTCACCGAGGAATTCGATTCGTTAAACTATATTATATAAGCTGTTTGAAATTAGTTATGAAATAACTCTCATATTAGTCACACGGAAATCTGGTCGTCCGTGTAATGTTTTATTAACTCCTAACTGGAGACATTTGAAACACTTGAGGTGAAACTCAGTCGCTTTACATTAGTTATATCGAAAACATTTTCAGAGATTTTTTTTACGCTGAAGGAGATCTTTCATCTCCAAAACCTAACATTATTAGACAAATGATCTATCTGGTACATAAATAGACCAAATGATAATCATATATATGATCCCATGTTGCTTATGTGTATTATGATCAGGAATCGTCAAAGGTTAACGATGGGGCTATTTGAGGTTTGAAGTGAAAAAAGAAGTTCTTTGGCGCCTAAATTATCCACCAATATATAAAATTCTTTGGAGTACATGTATTGATATACTCTAAAGGGAAATTCTAATCAAAAAAAAAAAAAAAAAAAAAAAAAAAAAAAAAAAAAAAAAAAAAAAAATCGAATTTTCTATACTTTTAACTATTCAAGAATATGTCATAACTATTTTTTTTAAACCGTTTAGCAAGATTTTCCGACTGATTTAACTGGAAATTTTAGAGAAAATTGATTTATTATACTGATTCACCCAAACATTTTGGAGTATCCCTTTTATAGACTTAATAACCGCCTTTTTTTAAAGCGATACCCAAGATTTTTTACACCGATTTACCTAAAAAATTTTAGAGAGTCTTTGTTAAGGACTTCAAAACCATCTGTTTTAAAACGATACCCAACATTTTTCAGATCGATTTATCTGAAATTTTTAGAGAGTCTCTTTTATGAACGTTTTGAAACGATCTCAAGATTTTTTAGACTAATTTACCTAAAAATTTTAGAGAGTATTTTTTAAGGACTTCAAACCCGTCTATTTTAAAACGATACCCAAGATTTTTCAGATCGATTTACCTAAAAATTTTAAAAAGTTTTTTTCCGACATAACATTACAATTGCCACAAGCTCAATAAAAAATAATTTTTTTATTGATTTTAAGCAAAGATCATTTATTTTTGAAAATATTAATAACTTTTGCTGCTGGTAACCTTATTTCTAAACGATCATACCTTTCCAGAGCAAGAAATACCGTCTATGTACTACTAAGCGCAAGCTTTTCGAGCGCTTTTGCTATAGTAAAGAGCACACAACAATCACTTACTCTATCACTTACTCTCAGAAAACATCGCCAGCGCGCCACTTGAGAGACAACAAAATCACGAAACTTGAGATTGAGTGAAAAAGACAAAGCTCATTGCTAGTGAGGGAGCTTTATACTATATTTAAAGGTTATAACATCATCAGTCAAGTGAAAAGCTTGAAATAACTACAGGGACACCAATAAGTTTAGAAATGTAGAATAATTAAGCATGCTAGAAGTTAGTATCGTAAGAATAATTATAGAACTAAATAAATACGTAATAAATTTACTGACCGGAGCTACATTTTAGCTGTTGATTTAAAATATTTTGGAATTATAAACGGTGTTTTTTGAGACAGATGGTTATCAAGTAGGAATGAAATTATAAAATGACCAAATAAACTCAATAGAAAACAAATAACAGCTGACAAAAAGACCACTTTGGAAAAAGTAATGCCTTTTTGAAAACCACACTTCAAGAAAAACACCCTTTATAATATGTATTGTTATTCAAATTCAATTATTTTAATTTTTTTTTGTTTTTTTGTTTCTATTTTTACTTACCCACCAATGTTTCAGTTTTTTTTTTAATTTTTTCCTCAAATTCAATTATTTCAATTCAATATATTTTGTTTAATATTTTTATTTATTGTTATTTTTTTTTGTCAAATACTCTTATCTGGCTTTAGTAGCTATATATTTTATCCAAACATAGCTTACTTAGGTAGCGCTTACATACATACATGTTTAGAAAAATTAAACAAAACGCTATAGATTTTATGAATTTATAATTACTAGGGTGAGCCAGTTGAAAAACAAAAATATTTTTAATATTTTTGTAAGAAATTGATAGCAGTTGAGCGAAGTCAATTGCCTGAAATGGATTAACTCCAAGGAAAAAAAAGTAAGTTTTTTTTTACAAAATAAAATAAAAAATCACAAAAACTTGAGTTATGTGAATTTTTCACATGAATTTTGAGGTTATGTGAAAAAGTTGTTAATACAAAACTTATAGATCTCTTCAATTCCTACTCTTTCTTCATATAACATTTCTTTACAAGGAGCGTAGTTTTGCTGGAAATTGAAGCCTCTGAGTATCGTAAAGAGGGAAAAGAATTCACAGCAAGTGTAAATCTAACGAAAATTAAAGATAAAATTAGAAAAAAAAAAAAACGGTTGAACCTTTTTGGTGCTAAATAATTCAACCACTGCCTTTCCCTCTCCTTTTCCGACCTCAGATCGCCACTTTTAAAGTGACTTTTCCATGAAAAATATGTTAAGCTAAATTTTATATTGCTTTTTAGAGCAAATTTTTGAAAGCAAAGACATCTTTTTAGAGTAAAAATCGAAAATATTACTAATATGTACTCATATGAAAAATACCGACCCACCCTAATACATGTTTAAGCCTTGCGAATGTGAATTTTGTATTTGCATTTATTACTATGCTCATGAGTATAGGCGTATTACTGCTATGATAGCGAAAGTACTAAGTACTATGTAAGTATGTATGTATGTGGTACGGTTAGTATACAGAATTCTCAGTAATTACAAATTTAGCTATTTACAAATATTGATGAGTTGTTTAGGTTCTTCTTATTAATTACACATTGATGCTTATTTTTGTTAGTTGTGTATAAATGCAGCCAAAAGCTTTTGCTTTGAAATATTAATATGTACAACAGCAGTAAGTGGCATGATTTTAAGTTAGAAATGTTGATGTTAGATTTCAGTACATTTTTAGTACACACATTATTGGTGTTTATGTGCATAAATAACTAAGCCAATAGGGAAATTCAAATAGCTTTCAATTATGCGTACAAAAACTGCAGCAAAATTGTGAAACTGGTATTTTTCGAAAACAGTTTTAGTACTAATTTTTGGTACCAAAGTACTGCGGTATGCGTAAATACGTAAAAAGTTAATTTTCACATATTTTAGAAAATATTTAACAATGTACAAAAGTATAGCACAAAATTTAGTACTTGTTTTAGTACAGTTTTTAGTACAAATTTTACTACGTAATAATTCGCTTCCACACTTTTTAGCAAATATTTAATAATGTACAAAATTGTAGCATACAGTTCAGTACATGTTTTAGTATACATTTTAGAACATGTTTTAGTACATAATTTAGTACAGGTTTTGGTACACTTTTTAGTACTTAGTGCCAGAACATGTCATTGATGCATTTAGCATGCATTACGTGTACACAAGAAGAACACAAAAAATACGCATTAAAAAATATATGCACTAAGGTTTAGGGGGACTTTTTGGTTTTAATTAGTACTAAAAGTCGAAAACGACTCGATTATGTTTTCATGCGTTGTTGAATATGCAAAGAAATTCTGTTTTTTAAAATAGTATGTCAAAAAACTGCGCTGAAAATATTACAAATATGAATCTAGTATATTTTAGGGAGATTTTTTAGTACACTGTACTAAAATATATATATTAATAAATAAATATTATGGTTAATGGTTAAAACCTAACGATACAGTTATTTATGCACATATAAATGGTTAAGTAAACGAAATAATATTTTAGTACCAAATCAGTTATATATGTAAATATACACTTCGGTGTACTATCTGGTACGTAATTTTATTAGTACACAAAATTTTTAGTATCAACATGCGTGAATTTCATTTTAGTACTTATAGCATCAAATAAGTGTTGAAAAATTGCTGCAAAATAATAATTTTTTTAGTACTAATTTTTAGTACAAAGTACAACGGTACATGCGAACAAATAAAAATTTCAGGAGTACATTTGTACTAAATATTTAACTAAGTGCAGAAATTTTAGTACAGTTTTTAGTACATTTTTTAGCGCACTTTTTAGTACTAAACAAATTTTCGCTAATTTTTTTTTATTGTATGTGTACAACAAACATTTTGTAGAAAGGAAATTAAAAAAACATGAAAAGTTTTTAGTACTAATTTTTAGTACCAAGTACTTTGGTTTAGGCGAGTGTGTAAAAATTTCATGCACACATTTGTACTAAATATTTAATTATGTACAAAATTTTTGGTTCACAATTTAGTACATTTTTTAGTAAAATTTTTTAGTACAGTTTTTAGTACTATGCAAAATTTTGCAAGTAAATGCTGCTGGTGCAATTTAGCACTTATTTTATGTGTACAAAAAAATGTTGTTGAAGGAAAATAGAAAAAAAAAATATTTTTAAAAAATTTAAGTATAGACGAAATTAGTGCGCAGTTTTCGATTCCAAGGGGAGTAATATATTTATGAAGTTGCCGTAAACCACTCGCATATGCCTTCATGTATTGTTAAGTATGAATAATGGCGATAATTATTAGAAGGGTATGACATAAATTGAATAGGAAGTGATGTTATTGATTCATCTTTAAAAAATCTCAAAAACAATCAACAGTCGCTTAAAAAAGTATGCGTAAATATGAAATGAAATGTTCTAATGAATGCTGCTATTGTCTTTTAATGCTTGTTAAGCATTTTTGGTTTATTTTGTATTTTTTTGTGTTGCAATTTGTATTACTATGCTGGCAACAGTTTAGCTATGATTTCTATAACGGTAATATACAAGCCGGCAAGCACGGGTTTTGGTGCTGTCATTTCATATTACTTTTTGTTTTGCCTTACTTCGTATTTTTTTTATTCTTATGTTGTTTTTTATTTTTCTCAAATTTATGTTTTCTTCAAACTTTACATATTTCTTTCAATTATTATTATTTTTTTTGCCTCTTGGAGCTTAGCTAAACACTTAGGAATGCATAGCACATACAGTATATAAAGTTGTATACCTAATAGATACCATGTATATGCACATATATGCCATCAACTTTAATACAATAATATTTATTTTTATTTCTATTATATTATTTGTTTTTATTTTTGTTTTATTATTTTTTTATTTTTAAATATATATATATGTATTTATTTTTTTTGTCTACTTTTTGTATATGCAGTGGCTTTTAATAATTTATTTATACATTTTTTTTATATTATACATATGTATATACATATATGCCTATAACTATTTACTTGTAGAAACATACATATGCAATAATATTTATTTATTGTTTTCACTGTATAACTGTGTTTTTGTTTTCAAATATTATTGCGTATTATTCAGTATTGTAGGTTTGTACATAACCTCACTTATTTTGGTATATTTGCTTAGAAAAACTTGAAGTCAATCATTCGTAAAATAAATGACCAAATAGTTTTTAAGAAAAGCTTTTGACAATAAAATATAAAAAAAAAACACAAAAATAAAAAAGTGAGAAAAGTGAAAAAAGGATAGTGAATCACACAAAAATATGAGAAATATAAAAATATATGAGAAGCAAATCACAACTCAAGACAAATATTAAAAAAAAAAAATATTTTTTGAAAATTCGAAAATTTAAAAATAAAAGCAAAATTTAGAAAGTCAAAAAATATTGAAAATAAAAAAATTTGAAGAAGAAAATATCATCGCCAAAAATTACAAAAAAATACGTCTTGAAAAAATTTCAAAACAAAAAAAAACGAAATTAAAAATTCAAAATTTGAAAAAACCAGAAACCCAAAATTATCTAAAATCCAGAAATGTTTAGTAAATACGATTTCAAAAAAATTTCAAAATCAAAAGCACCAACAAATAAAAATTAAAAACCAGAGGCGATTTACACAAAATTATCTAAAATCCGGAAATATGAATTCTAACAAAATTAAATTTTTATTTTGAAAATACGCTTTCGAAAAAATTTTAAAAATTAAAAAATGAGGAAACTAATGAAAAAATTTCAAAAACTTCAGAAAAGAAGAAGAAAGAAATTTCAAACCATAACAAAAATGAAAAAAAAAACAATATGGTTATAAAAATATAACTTCGGAGTCATTTCAAAAATCAGAAAATGAAAAGCCATTCCGGAATACAAAAGTGTAAACACAAAGAAAACATTAACTCAAAGCTAAAATTTAAAAAAAAAAACAATTTCAAAAAACAGAAAATGAGAAAAAGATGACAAATTAATTAAAAAAAAATATAACGAAAATAAATTAAAAATATGGAAAAAAATATTTACTTTATTTAAGAAAAGTGCTTTTGAAAATAGCACTTCTGAAAAAATTTCAAAAAACAGAAAATGAGAAAAAAATAAAGTAAAAGTCGACAAATGGGAAAAAGATGGCAATGCACTCAAAAGTAAAAATTTCATAAATGTAAAAAATGGGAAGAAGAAAATCTAAATTTTATTGAAAAAATTTTTAAAAATCACAATTCAAAAAAAAAAAAACCAAAAAATCGCGTAATGAGAAAAATATGTCCATACACTCCAAAATATGGAAAGTCGAAAAAAGTGAAAAAGAAAAAAAAAAATGTGAAAAAGAAAAAAAAATGTGATCTCAAAGATAAAATAAAAACATTGTTTTTGTTTTTCAGATTCAAAAAAAGTTTCAACAATCAAAACAGAAAAAAATGCAAAATCCGAAATGAAGAAAAACAGTGACGGTTCAAGTAAAAATTGCTAAAGTACAAAAATGTGAAAAGAAAAGGTCAACTCAAAGCAAAGGTAAGTACTTACATAACTCAGAGCATAAAAAAAAACCAGGGGCAAAAAATTAAATACAAAATCACCAATAAACCTGCCACAGAGCCATGTGTAAATAAAAACAAATATATGTATGCAATAAAAAAATATTAATTAAAAAATATGAGAAAAAAACAACATAAATTTAATTATGGAATGAAAAAAAGAGAAAAAAAAATTAATTTAAAAATGATGAAAATAATATGTTTATCAAAAAAAAAAAAGAAGTGAATATACTCTCTCTCAAATTCAATTTTTTAATCCAAATATAGCTTTATATATCATTTACCGCCATTGCTTCACCTAACTACAAATTTATTTAGTTTAATACTTTGACAGCAATTACTTTTTACAAATTTTTCATCAGTTTTAGTATAGCTTTGCTTTTCTCTTCCACATTTACACACACTTATGCCTAATTACTCATTTATGGTATATATGTCTTATCACTTATGTTATGTTAATATTACACTCTATGCCATTAAATTTAACTTTATTTCGTTCATTAACTGCGCGTCTTTTTTCAATAGGATGCTCTTAGCAAGTTCTGTCTAGGGTTTATTGGTGGTTGTGTCTAAGTGGTTGTACAGGAATAATGCCCAATTCGCTGTATACTCAGTGTTTAATGGTCGTTCTGAAATGGAGAAGAGATCGAAAGAGAATATAGGTATATTCAGTAAGGTTGATTCAAAACATATACATATATGTGTTGGCTCTTAGCCATAATAGAGTAGAATTCAATTGAGATTTGCACTATGGCCTATGGTCTGTTGCGTTTTCACACGGTCTCATAAACGCCTAGTACTAGTGCTTAGCAAACAAGCAGGTCAATTGGAAAGTCTCCGATCTACCATAACAAAATACATTTTAATTCTGTTTTTTTTTTTTTTTTTAATTTAAAAACTTCCCTTCGACTTCCCAAACTACAGTATTACTCAAAATGACTTGAAACAAAACCTAATAGATGACTGAGTTAAATCACAATACCGTGAAAGTATACAGCTTCTTTATAATATCTATTGTGGCATCACCAGTAGTAGTGTATACGCAAACTAATCTCTCAGATATTTAGATATTAATCTAAATCGCCCTTTTCTCACCAGGAGGCTGGTCACTTGTCGGAACGGTCCAGTTCAATTCAAGCCCTTGCATGGATATCTTTTTTAATTGACGAGATATCTATACGAAATTTGGCATAAATTATTTCCCAAGGCAAAGGTGTCATCTACGAAAAAATTGTCCCGATCGGACCTTTTATAGCATATAGCTGCCATACAACCTGACCGATCCACCTTGAGTCCTTCTATGGAAATCTTTTTTATTTGAGGAGATATATGCATGAAATTATAACTGCCAATGAGACATGAGTTTATGAGTTTGACATGCAAAAAAAGTCAACAATCCTCGGAATGGAACCCGCTTTCAGACGATCGAAGAGTTAAAAATAAAATTCGCTGAAGAAACTGTTGGCCTTCCGAACAAGTGCTTATGAAAAGTGCTGCGAGGCTTGGAAAAATTGTTGTCATAACTGCATTCGATCTTGTAGGGAATACTTTGAAGGCGGTAAAATACAAATTGATGATTAATTAAATATTCTGAATTTTATTTACAATTTCCGGGTACTCTTTTGTCATAATGTATATAGATTATCACTGAGAAGTCTGCTGAATTACATATCCTTTTCTTCCATTGCTTTTTTAAGATCCCCAACAGCGGTTACTTGCCACTTAACCCGCACCATTCATATCATAATTACTCTCAAATTTTCAGACACTCTCTTAAAGCATTTAACTTGCCATTATGAACTCAATTTCTATCGAAATATAAGCTCTTAATTAATTAAGCGCCATACTAAAAGCACTAAATGCTTTAACGACTAAAGCGGGCTATGAATTAAGAAGTCAAAAGTGATGGCTTTGACATTGAATGCTGACAGCAATGACAAAGTGTCAATTTAAGAGCTTTAGAGTGTGAGCGTGGGTTTATGTGAGAGCGGATTTTCGGGTAAAATACTATTAATAATGAAATGCGAAACCCTTGTAGTAGCGGCATATAGTATATAATAATGTGATACACATGTACTATACATATGTATATAAGTGAAACAAGTTAATTGGCAATAAATTTGCTGATAGCTGTCAATATGTCATAAATATGGCAAAAAAAGAAAACAACAATTTACAATAACAAAATACAGGCGTTAAAAATAGTTGAGCGAGAGAAAAAGTGGCTGAGGATACAAGATTTTCGAAAGGGTTTATGCATACTAATGCCTGCTTGTAAGGTATGTGAGCGAGTGTGAAAGAAAAATTGAAAGGATTTGACAAAGGGCACACATGATTTGCAGGATCATTTATATATCCTGTGTAATGCTAGTAAAAAAAAATATACTAAATAAAACGGAAATTGGTAGCTGCACAAAAAATATAAATAAAAGTTTCTGAGCAGACGTCAAAGGCAGCGAGAGTGTTAGAGTGAGAGCGCATGTGTAATTTTTAAAGGCCAATTTTCGGTTGCGTTTTTATGTCAAAGGCAAAACAGGCCAACATGGAAGGAGAGCAATGTTTTTTATGATGGTCAACCGGAATGTGTATAAATCAGCGATGAATAACTAGGAGAGAGAGAGCGAGTAACAAAAGCTACTTCTATAGCATCATTACTGTCAACAAACGACAACGAGGCAAGGAGCGGAAATAGAGCGGAAATAGGGCGCATATCGATATGGGTTTGGGTAGGCAACCCATGTAATAGGCTCATAAAACAAACACGAAGCTGAAGCTACAAAATGCATATTTAGCATGCAAACAAGCAGTCGAGAGGGCTAGTGGTTGGCGAAGACATAAGTTGCCGTCAAGTCGCATACAAAAAGAGGATATTACACACACACAGTTTAAGCCTTTATATTACGGTTTATCAGGCATTGGTTGGCGTTTAAAGAAGCCATAAACTGGCATATTGATATTTGAGCAAAGTTATGAGCGCATTGTGACTTTGAACTACTGACCTTGGCGCGATTGAATGACAGGGCTGTGGCTGTAAAGCATGTAATGGCCAGAAAGAAATGTCTTCTCCACTAAATTAGTAAGAAATATATTTATTAAAATACTATATAGCTCTATTTATACAAACTCAAGGCAATTTGCGGCTACTTAATGAGCTTTGAACTGCCATTAAAAATAATATAATGGCTTAGTAGGATGGGTCATAAAGTTCGACAATCACATGCGCTATGGCAATTTGCTCACAAAACCCTAACGAAGCTACGTATATTTATTAAGACAGCCACAGTGTCTGCGCCCGCCTGCTCACGCCATACATTTACCCTACTTTCCAAACCAGTTTGCCACATTTTTCCACAAGTTTATTGCATTTTGACCGTTATTTATAGTTGCTTCTGCTTGCTGCAATTTTATATATTTTTCTTCAGATTTTTTCAAATTTTTTGGCCGCACCCATAGACCATTAAATCTCGTTTTGTGTAAAATCTTTTCCATTTCGTCCATTTAATATTTTTATTTGCATAGTCATGCCAGTGAAGCGAGTCTAATTTTCTATTCAATTTCTGCTGCACCCTTAAGTGACACATTTGCAACAATGGCAGCACCGCAGCAGCGGTGGCAGCGACGGCGTAGACTTACCAGCGCTAACTGTAAATATTTAAGTTGTAGATTCGGCATTTAGATTATTAGATTCGTGGCGAGCGTCTGCTAGTTGACCGCATTTTATTATGCCCATCCGCCGAGAAGTATGCAACGCGTCACACCTCGTTGACCTTAACATCATTTTGGGGTTACAAATAGCCTTACAAACTTTCATAGATATATACAGACGTAGATATGGTTGTAAATTTTTTAAAAGTGCCGCTATAAATTGCATGACAATCTGAAAAGTAATTTTGCTAATGGAAAAATCAGCGTATGCAAATGGTTGGGCGTATACCATATAATCCTGTATAAGTCAGTTTGCATGTGATTTTACTGCGCTTTGAAGCAAACAGCGGCAACAACGTGAAAGGGTTAAAAAAATCAGTAGAGCAGTTGGCTTTTGGTTTAATTAGCAGTTAATTGTTGAGCAAAAAAGACAAAACTTTACTTTTTCCTAGAGTATTACATATTGTGACAAAAAAGCACCCGGAAATTGTGTGCGGAATTGCTAGGAATATTGGAAAAGACTTATGGTCATTCAGTTTTTTAGTTCAAAGACGGGCGAGAGGTCGTTCAAGACATGTCTCGTTCTGGAGGATCTTCGACCTCTTGAATTGATGAAAATATTAAAAAAAAAGTAAAGGCTATGGGGCTGGAAAATCGACAGAAAAGTGTTAGAGAGATGGCAAGAGAGCTCGACATCAGTCCCGAGCCCGTTCGAATGACTTCGGTGGATATTGTGGGTATGGAACGCGTTCTTGCTCGGCTCGTTTCAATAAAGCTGCACTTTTTCAAAAAGAGTACCGCAAGCAGATCTCTTTGTACATGCTTGATCGTACGAATTCTGATCCCACATTCAAGGAGAGAATTAAAACTGTAGATGAGAGATGAGTTTATGAGTTTGAAATGCAAACAATTCAACAATTATCGGAATGGAGGGGAAGAAACTAGCCGAAACCAAAAAAAAATCACGCCAAAGCTGTTCAAAAATCAAGGTGATGCTCATTGTTTCTGTTGATATTCGCGGTTTGATGCATCATGAATTTGTTCCAGAAGGACAGAGGTCATCCATCCGTCCATTTGGCGGTGTTGAGGCGTTTTTGAGAGAAAATCCGCCGAAAGCGGCCGGAATTGTGGAAGAAAAATTCAAGGAAAAATCGTTGGTAAAAGTGTATTCCATCAAGTGGGGATTATTTTGAAGGCGACAGAATGAATGTTGATGAATAGTTAAAAGTTTTGTGTTTTATCTAAAATTTTCGGGTACTTTTTTGTCACAATGTATGTCCAGTAGTAAATCAAACTAGTAAGTATGTTGACTCTAGCGCGACAAGACAGATTGTTTTTTAAATGAACTTAGCGAAGGATATGACTGGTAGTTATGTGTTTATCTAATCAGGTGAGGTTAGGAGTAATAGTCGATCTTAAAAAGGGGTATTTCACTTAGCCAGCTTGTACCGCCGGTCAGTTGTGCTACATAGAACTTTGCTAAGGGCAAGCATTTCAGTTAATCTCTTACGTACTACTACAGACCAGATGGACCTTGCACGCGAAGTAAATAAGTCTAGTGCTAGAGCGCAAGCTGAGAACAGAGATCCAATTCCTTTCCACTCCGCCGTAAGCAGAGTATGGTTGTCGCGTCTTGCTAGCCCATCAGCCTTGCAGTTTTCGACGATTCCACTATGACTAGGCACCCAAACGAATCTGATGGTGAAGTAGTTTGATGCCATTTCCAGTGAGGTGAGCTCAATGCAAATATCGCCCATCTGCTGTCAGAGTGAATGTTCACATCCACGAAAGTAGTTCAACTCCGGAACAGTAAATCTAATGCTACTTTAAGAGCACCCAAATCTGCCTAAAAACATTACAGAAGTCCGATAGCCTAAAGCTAAGCTTGAGAAAGAGCTCCTTACAGAAAATCCCCTCCAACTTTCTCTCCTAAACTACGATTTAAATATAGTCGAATCAATTTACACCGCCTGTTATTCAGAAAAACAGTGAACAGCAAATACATCCGAGACCTTCGGATAATTCAAAACTTGGCTGTTAGTGGCGGTGTCAAACCAAATGTAATTGGCGATGAAAATCGATATCACTGGATGCCGGCACATTAAGCGGTTATGTGATCCTGGCAAGGTTCAAGTTGGTTGTAATTGACATTATTGAACGTGAGACCCAGGAAATCTGTTGTTTCGATTTTTTCGGACTTTAGGGAGATTGGTGATATATATATATACATATATTTGGTATGTCAACATCAATTCTGTATCAACTACAACAGCCAGAACAAAGTTGCATAAGATTTCTTCTACATTCTCAGTGCAATTCGAGCTTCATTGATCCAACTGGACATGCTGCCTAGATAAGGTCCTCGGTACAGTAGAAGTCTTTGTTCACTACTCCACTGAAGTTGCAAACGCAGCAAAAAAAACTTCCTCCGAACCCGGATCGGACTCAATGCTACCACGGATTAGGAGATCGAAAAATTGAATGCTTTGACCTCCGATCAACTTGCTACTCCCAGTCTGACAGCTAGTAAGTCTTTCTCAGACTTAAAGAAAATGCTCGTTGAAAGAAAGACAATGAGAAAATAATCTTCGATTTTAAAAAATAAGTCAGAAGCTCTCTAAAGTGTGTATATAAATTATCAGGCTGAGCCGATTTAAGCAAATCCGCCTGTCTGTTTGGATATACGCCAGTCCCTTAGTTACTGAAGTAATGATCTGGAATTCTGCACACATTATTTTCTCAACAAGAAGCTCTTTATTAGTCGGAACCGCCAATGTGGGATAACTATAGTATATAGTTGCCATGCAAACTAACCGATCCAACCCGATTCCTTGTGTGGAAAACATTGTTATTTGACAGCTTAATTTCATAGATTATTCTTTAAGACATCGCTTTATTTTCGAAATATATTGTTAAGATCTCCCTACTATAGTATATAATGGGTGATCCAAGTAGAGTCCACGTTCATAGGTGAATGAAGCATGCAATAGTGCAAGAATTGCTCGACCTTCGGAATCGCTATCGCTTCACTCTATGGACTGTTGAAGTTCCGACGTTTTTGAGCCAATTTTTGTTCGGCGATGAGGCTCATTTCTGACAAGTAAAACTATCTTATCTGGAACAAAGAGCAGCGTGAAAAGATGCTGTCATTTTATACAGAAAAAACAACGGTTTGGTGTGGTTTGTGGGCCGGTGGAATTATCGGTTCACATTTCTTCAAAAATAATGCCGGTGAGAACGTAACTAACACTGATGACCGTTATCGCGCGGTAATAACTGACTATTTGATACTTAAAATTGCAGCTCGTGATCTTGGTGACGATTGGTTTCAACAAGATGGTGCCACTCCCCACGCATCGCATCAATTAATGGATTTATTGAGAGAACACTTCGCTGAGCAGCTAACGTTTTGGGCCGGCCAATTGGCCACTAAGATCGTGTGATATCACGCCGTTCGATTATTTCCTGTGGACTTACAATATGTAAAGTCTAAAGTCTATGCGGACAAACCCGCTACGATTCAGACCTTGGAGCAAAACATCACGAGTGTCATTCGCCAATTTCCAGTCGAAATGCTTGAACGAGTTATCGATAATTGTAATCAACGGATGAACCATCTGAGACGTAGCCACGGCCAATATTTGAAAGTGTTAGTATTCAAGAAATAAATGCCAAAGAATGTTCTTTCGAATGATAATAATATACTCTATTAAGGGGGTATCTAGTCTAGAAATTTAAAAACATCGAATTTTTTTTTTTATATTTTCAAAGTTTAACTATTCAAGAATATGTGTACAAGAGGATTTTTCAAAATTCAAATTATTTTCGGAGATATAGGCATTTTGCTGTCCCGCCATCCAAACTGGTTCGGCCGGAACGCGAAACTTTAAACGCGTTTTTCTCAAAACTGACTTTTTCGGAACGATGCCCACGATTTCTCAGGTTCTACAGGACCGATTGACTTGAAATTTTTATAGAGTCTTCTTTATAGGCTTGTCTATGGTTGGAACTAGCCCCACTCCAAAATTTTTATTTTTATTATTTTTAAAAAATTCGAAATAGTCAGAAAAAGTGATCAAAAAAAATTTTTTTCCAGGCAGTCGCCATTTTGTGAAAAAAAATGTTTCCCACTTTTCCGTAGTTCGACCATTGCGACATTATTCTAGATTAATAATCTTTTTTGTTTTTTTTTGGTTTCAGATAACTAGGAGGGTTGAAATCATGGGCATGGTCACGTGGAAATTTTTAGAGACTCCCCTCCCCACTTCGTCAGCTCATAATTTTTTAAATTTTTTACTTTTTTTGGTTTTTAATTTTTAAATTAATAAATAACTAATAAAAAAAATGGATAGTAAAAATATTAATTGCCTTTTTTTACGACACTTTAAAAATTACCTGAAATTCATACTTTTAGACTAGATTACCCCCTTAAATTTGAAATTTCTGCGTTTTTTTTTGTTTTTTAAAAAGGGAGCCTCAAAATGGATTATATAACAATCTGACTGATCAAAATCAAAACATGTTTCGTTTGTGCTTTGCACTTGTTAAGGGTATTGCAGATTAGACTTTTATTTTATTTGTTTTTTAAATTTACAAACCTCTTTTAAAAACTTAAGTATGGACAATTTCTAGCCACACTTAACTGGTAAACGAAATCCGAAATTGATAGCCATTAGGCACTTCAACTAGCACTTTGGCAAAATTGCCCTCATTTGAATAGGAGGAAAATACAGTTTTATAATGGCACTAGAGTAGCTTTGTTTTCACTTTTATTTTTATACACCCAATAATTTCCATCACAAATTTCACAACACTGCCGCCAAGCTACGGCAAGAGAGCGAGAGCACAATAATAACAGTTTTCAAGGTAATTTTGCTATTTACAATTGACCTGCTAAATGGCCAAAAAATACATTGCCAAATACACAAACCAGTCATTTGGCGCATGTTTTGCGAAAATAAACGAAAATAAAACGCAATCAAATCTATGAAACCGAAATGGACGCATATATTTTTATAGCAATTTGGCTAGTACTCGCCGGTTGCGGTCATTGATTTTTATATACAAGTTAAAAACCAAAAAGTACACGAAGGACACACAATGGAGAGCAGCAGCAGCAAGTGTATGACCACTTAATGGCCAACTAGAAACAACAGCGATTTGGACGGGCGAGCGAAGTGAAGGCAGCAGTGCTACAAAGGTACAAATCGGTAACCAATATGAGGCGCCATAAGCAAATGGCTAGCAAACATCCAAAAAAAAAACAACGAAATATACGCAGCGCTACAAAGTGCCAACATGGCGAAGACAAACGCCAGCGGCCAACAACAACACCGCTTTGGCTACAAGAAAAAAAAAATACTAGAAAGAACGTTTGCTCGCAATCAAATTGGCCATGTCAGCTAGTGAAAATCATCTGCCAGGCTATATGCGAGTACACAGCGTACATGATAGCGGATAAGCGGGCTTTGCGTATCCTTTAGACTTTCTGGGCCATTAAATGTGGCTCAGCGTGCACTAGTGCCTGCTTTTTTGCGCGCTACGCTATTACCTTGTGCCGTTAGCATACGCCATTAGTGCAATGAAGCAAACGCGGCGATCTGACCTCAGCAAGTCGTTGTTGCGTCGCAGCGTATGAAAAAAGGAGCTGTGTGTGTGTGTGAAAAAATAAGCAAATTATTGGCAGGCAGAGCAGATAGTTGGAAAAAATCGCAGACAGCTATTGGTGCCACATAGCGCTTTTATACACAGCCAGCAAAAGAAAAATCAAAAAAAAAAAAATCAAAAAAAAAAATAAAAAAAAATCAAAAAAAAAACAAAAAAAAAAACAAAAAAAAACTAGAAAGTGCACCAAAAAGCGGAACCAAAGAAAAAAAAACTGATACACTAAAAAAATGTGTCGACATGCAAATGAATGCTCCTGGCATGTATCTGTTTGCACCCTTTAGACACGCCAAAACCTATACACCTTTGCCACTATTCACTCGCTGCCGCTGCAACGCTTTCATGCTTAATACTCTTTGTTTTTGTTTGACTATGTTTCGCAGTCTTTTGCTTGCTGGCAAGCAGACGGATACAAAGTGAAATCAAATAACCTGCGCTGCACTACACCTTTGTTGGTGTTGGTTAAAGGTAGCAACGCCAGCTGGGTGCTAGTATCGTGGCACTTAATACCAGAGAAGTGCATAAGGCTGTGTTAATATTAATACACACACATACATACATACATGTATATACTACCGTGCCCAAAAAATAAGGTGACATTGTATTTGTTTTGAAAATTCTTTATTTATTCTTCCAAATCAATTTCATCCCCTTCAAAGTAATCCCCTCCCGATGCAATGCACTTATGCCAACGGATTTTCCAATCTTCGAAACACTAGTTGTAGCCACTTTCCGGGATAGCCTTCAGTTCCGTCTTCGCTGCGGCTTGGAATCTCCTCTATCGTATAAAAACGGTGTCCCCGGAGCGGTTTTTTGAGCTTGGTAAACAGCCAGAAGTCGCACGGCGCCAGGTTAGGTGAATACGCTGGTTGCGGAACGATATGGGTTGAATTTTTGGCGAAATGATCACGAATTACGAGGGCAGTATGGGATGGCGCATTATCGTGGTGTAAAAACCAAGAATTGTCTTTCCACAATTCCGGCCTTTTTAGGCGGATAGCGTTACGCAAACGACGCATAACGTTCAAATAATATTCCTTGTTGACTGTTTGACCAGTTGGAAGGAATTCATAATGCACAACACCACGATAATCGAAGAAAACAGTCAACAAGACCTTGATTTTTGAGCGACTTTGACGCGATTTTTTTGGTCTCGGCTCTCTTTTGGCACGATATTCGCTCGATTGATCGGTTGTTTCGGAGTCGTAAGCATAGATCTAAGTCTCATCGCCAGTTATAATGCATTTCAATACACCCTGGTAGTCGGAAAGCATCGTTTCACACACTTCAACGCGATGCCTTTTTTCCAAAAAATTCAATGTTTTCGGTACCAGTCGAGATTTGACGCGCTTGAGGCACAAAACATCCTTCAAAATGGTATTGGCTGAGCCTTTCGATATGCCAACTTCATCAGCAAGTTCTCTAATTGTTAATCGACGGTTTTCCAACTCCAAATCTTTGATTTGTTGAACGTGAGCTTCGTCGGTTGAGGTTGATGGTCGCCCTGGTCGCTCTTCGTCTTCGACACGTTCATGGCCGACTTGGAACTCACACACTTGTAAACATTTTTTTTAGACATAGCCTCATCACCAAAGGCTTTCTGCACCATCCTTAACGTATCCAAAGCAGAAAATTGATTCCGTAAACAAAATTTAATGCAAATTCTTTGCTCAACAAATTTCTCCATCGCAAAAAAGGAAAAACTCACTTTTAGCAGCTCACAAAACGACACGTATCTCAAACACTAATGAATATTTTAACATGAAATTTGACGTAAATGTGACTGACAGTACTACCAACCTAAAAAAAATAATTCACCAAATCGACGCGCGCAGTTTAAATTCGAATGTCACCTTATTGGACACAGTAGTATACATCGAACTATAGTTAACACGTTTTCCAAATAAAAAAGATAACCTTGTGGCAAAGGTGTAGTAGCATTTTTGTTTTTAAATATGCACAACAGGAAGCGTTCAATTGTTTTACTGTGTGCTCAAATGCTCTTGTTCTACCTCTCGTGAAATCTACTTTTTTACTTGTGTTCTATCTCCCCGTGAAACCCACTTTTTTATTCTAGCTGTTTTCATTCATTTGACTGCCTTTAGTCAGCATCATTGTTGGTAGGTAACTACTACAAGCCACTAATGGACACCACAACACACTTGGCTAGCAGCCAATACGACTTTTGGCTAACACCAGAGTCACTGGAGACCTTGGCGTTATTGGCAGGCAAGTAGTTAGTAGTGTATATGAGTATTGAGAACTGCGATTTTGGTTGTTAAAAAACTTGTGGAAAATGGAAGAAGTAAAATAGCGATAATTACTAGTAGGCATTGAAAATGTATAGTTAATTTGTTTACAGTACGCTGTATTAGATTTATATAACAAGATAATTGGCGATTGTGAATACGAGAAATTAAATTGAAAAACATATTTTGATCTAACAATTTCATGTGCCTCTTTTGCGATGTGTCAAAAATTTTCTCTTAACTTCTAACTAAAGGAAATTATAATAATTATCTGCCAGAGGCGGTTATGAATGTTGAGCGTTTTCTAAACTTTGTGAAGAGTAATTATTTCTTTTAATATTCTTACACTTTCTTAGTACTATGGGGAACCAAAAAATTTGGGACAAATTTAAATTTTGTGCGTTTTGGATTGACGTCATATTAGCATTGATCTGTGAGATAGCAACTCGACCTGAGTGTAATCTGCCTATCATCTATATAGAGCAAAGAGAGAGCAGAGATCCAGCTTTCATAAAATCGACAAAAAAAAAAAATGTCAACCTCAGTTACGCTAAATCAAAAATA